>JBAMJV010003395.1:0-43010 GCA_037951105.1 Echinarachnius parma
ACCAACATTTTTGAGGGGTCAGGTGTCGGTCAAGTATTTCGAGTGGGGAGGGGGGGGGCTGTCGGTGAAGAATTTTCGAGGGAGAGTGTCGGTGAAGAATTTGTAAGGGGGGTGGGTGTCCTCACCCCCCCCCCCCCCACCCGGGTACCCATATGCCTTTGAATATGAGATTGAATCACCACCGGGGGGGGGGGGGTGTCGGTGAAGAATCTTGAAAGGGGGGTTTCTGTGAAGATTTTTCGAGGGGGGGGGTTGTCGGTGAAGAATTTTCTAGGGGGTGTCAGTAAAGATTTTATTGAGAGGGAGTAACAGTGAAGATTCTTTCGAAGGGGGGTGGTGGGGGTGTAGGAGAAGATTTTTCGAGGGGGGGGGGGTTGTCGGTGAATATTTTTCGACGCGAGGGGGGTGTCGATGAAGATTTTCTCGAGAGGGGGGTACTGGTGAAGATTCTTTCAAAAGGGGCGGGGGGTGTCGGTGAAGAATTTGTGAGGGGGGTTCATGGTGTCCGTGAATATGTTTTTGAGGGGGGGGAAATTCCCCAAAACAGCCCTTTTTTCATCAAAGTGAAATTTGAACCCCCCCCCCATGTACGCATATGCCTGTGAATATGAGATTGTATTTTTAATTATACACTTATTAAATCATATCATAACCATTCAAACAGAGATTCCATTAATTGACCAAATGTTTTTTACAGGATAGATACAAAAATAACGAAATACAAATATACAACATACAACATTATCTTACTCAAAGATCTGGTGACGGGTAATTTGCTAGTAATTATAATTATGTTATAAAGTTAGATGTTGCTGCTTGATATCAGTCCAAAATCACATTTAATTGGTCTGAATTGTATGTATTTCATCATAAATAGCAACTAAGGGCGGGGGGGGGGGGGGGGGGGTGTCCCCCCCCCCCCACCCCCCCCCCCCCCCCCGTTAGGGAGCTTTGGCATTTAAAAAAATGTAAACTGTGCAATCTGAGTTTTTACTCTCTTTTCCAATAAAATTAGATAAAAGCCATGATTTAAATTGATTTGGAGGGGGACCCATGACATCCCCCCACCACTACGCCAGAGCACACACACACACACACACACACACACACACACACACACACACACACACACACGCACACAAACACACACACGCACACACACGAACACACACCCTATTTCATTTTCGGATTAACGAACCCTAATTCATTTTCGGAATAACGAACCTTCGGAATAAAGAACCTTCGGAATAACGAACCTTCGGAATAACGAACCCGATTTCATTTTAGGAATAGCGAACCTTCGGAATAACGAACCTTCGGAATAACGAACCTTCGGAATAACGAACCTTCCGGATAAGGAACCTTCGGAATAATGCAACAAATGTTCGGATTAACGAACCCTATTTCATTTTCGGATTAACGGACACTCAGGTATAGGAAATTTGCGTGTTCGGAATAACGAACCTTCGGAATAACGTACCGCACCCTACTATTTGACCACATGATGCAATGTGTCACGATGGAATTACTGGAGCAAACAGTAAGAGATATATGGATATAAACGTCTATTGTGCTCGTTCTTATAAACAATTATCCAGTCTGTAGGAAATGCATTTATACACCTCAAGCTTTAGTTCCTGTTCTAGGAAACTGTACCTTCGTATAGATGGATGTGAATTACCGGTAAAAGTATGTAATACTATGTAACATGCACATATCACTAAACTGCAAAATACAGTTGCGCCTAAATAAAGCAAAGTACATGTCTATATCTGGTACGGTAAAAAAGTTTCAGTCTATTTTATGCAAATGTACAGTAGTGATTTAAGAATCAAGCACGGCATTCGATGCAAGTCACGTGAATGATTGCAATCGTGATACTGCTGCATGATATTTCATGTAATCTGTAGTCACACAGAGGCAATGTCTATCGCCTGTGGAATTATAAATAGATAAATGCAATACTATTTGACCACATGATGCAATGTGTCACAATGGAATTACTGGAGCAAACAGTAAGAGAGAATAATATATATTGAACTTGCAGAACCACTATACATATATATACGTTGTAATATTTGTACACGTTTACTGCAATATTATTACACATACATTGTTATTATAATACAGTGTATTAACAAGCATGTGACTAATCAGTTTACCTGCAGTGGTGGTGCTATCCCATCCGCTGTCTGAAAGAAGGATGCATGTACTTGGATCCCAGACAGATCCAGCTCTGTCAGGTGTGACATCTTACAGATCCAGGATGCTAGATGGCTTGATGACGAAGGGGAGTCTCTGATATCCATACCTTGTAATGATAATGTCAACTTCTTGATCTGTTATGGGAATGTGATAAAAGTATGCTGTATTATACTCGTACAACATGTATTTAGACAGGATAGATGCTTAGAATGTGCAAATTACCAAGATCATCATGGCGGTATAATTCACTTGTTTCATTACTGCAAATGTATTCATAATAATTTACACCTACTTTTCAAAACAAATTAAGTTTGACTGTGATGATGAAGAGATCTAGTGAAATGTGAGACATGTTAATTCCATCAGATGTGGAAACTTGCAATACTAGTAGGGACAGTATAGTTTTGGTCAAACTGAATTTTAGAAACCAAAACCACCATAACGTTCTGAACTAATAGTTATAACTCCACCATGCTCGAAAAGTATTTCAGACCACAACGAATTAGTAAAAACGCCTGTTATCATAAAAAGAGACATTCAAACATAGCAGGGTGTCTCTAAAACGTATTTGTTTCAAACTTATTTTAAATACAAAAATTGTGTATGTAATGTTTTGTTAAAAATAATGATTAAATAGCGAGATCATCACAAACATTTCCACCCTTTTGTAACTAACCTTTTGAAAAAGTGTAAGCATTTTATATACTTTTTTTAATCATCAAATGAATGTGGAAACGTACATTAATTCCGATCGCATATATGTATTGATATTTTAGCTGTTTCAGTATAATCCGATTTTGATAAAATAAAGTTTATTATTTAATTAAAGAGAGCACTTTAAAATTTGACACACAGTTGTTCATTACTTCATAAACAAATTATTTCTTGAAGCGCCCTCTGTCAGAACTCAACTATGCTAAAATCTTACCTCCACAAAGCACAGGGGGCATAATGTGGCGAGTTGTAAGTAAATTAAATTTGCGGTAAATTTGAAAAGAACGTTCCTCGTCCATGTTTTCTACATGATGCTCAAATAGGTATAACTCTCTTGTTTCTTGTAATAAACTCTGGTGTGTAATACCATTTTAATTGATTAATAATTTGTATCCTTCACATTTTGTTAGCCAGCGACCAATTCTGGCCTATAATTCCTCTTTAAATTGCCTTGCTTAAAGGCTATAGACGCCGGGTATGTGAGACTCGTATCCGCGACACTCGCATTGAAAGACGAGAGCCCTATCCACTAGACAATGAACCTCGAGTGATGAAGTCACAGTGACATCCATTTTGGGACATAACATTCTATTGGGCTCGTTCTCATAATATCAGTCTGCAGGAAATGCATTTATACACCTCAAGCTTGAGTTCCTGTTCTAGAAAAATGTAGCTTTGTAGGATGGATGTGAATCACCGGTACAAGTATGTCATACTATGTAACATGCAAATATCACTAAACTGCAAAATACAGTTGAGCCTAAATAAAGCAAAGTACATAATCTGGTACGGTAAAGATGTTTTCGGTCCATGTTATACAAAATGTTCAGTAGTGATTTTAGAATTAAGCACGGACTTCGATGCGAATTACGTGTATGATTGCAATCGTGATACTGCTGCATGATATTTCATGTAATATGTAGTCACACAGAGGCAATGACTATCGCCTGTGGAATTAGAAATAAATACATGCAATACTATTTGGTTACAGTCCGAAGGTTCGTTATTCCAAAGGTTCAGTTATTCCGAAGGTTCGTTATTCCGAAGGTTCGTTATTCCGAAGGTTCGTTTTTCCGAAGGTTTGTTATTCCGAAGGTTCGTTATTCCGAAGGTTCGTTGATCCGAAAATAAAATCGGGTTTGTTATTCCGAAGGTTCGTTATTCCGAAGGTTCGTTGATCCGAATATAAAATCGGGTTCGTTATTCCGAAGGTTCGTTAGTCCTAAAATGAAATAGGGTTCGTTAATCCGAAAATTAAATAAATACGACGTAGAAAAGAATTGAGTTGATTTGATTTTGAGCAGTGTGGACTTGGGAAAGGGGATCAATCTTACTCTAATTGCCGTGGCTGCATGGGGGGTGGGGGAAAAGGGGAGGGGGGGGGGGGGGCAAAGAGTGGCTTTACAATTCTAGTCAAATTGTATTTTATTTTTATTTTTAAAACAGTGCAATAAGAATGAGATATATATTTATATCTTTCTCATGTAAACAAACATGAAATAAAACCAAAATCAATTTGATATCTACTATACTAAAGTAGCCGATCACGTATGTCTGTCTGTCTGTCTGTCTGTCTGTCCATCTATGCATTTCGTAGTGCATTGAGGCACCAACATCAAACTTTGGGTAGTGATTGGTGATGACCCATAGAGGTTTGTGGTCTGGGTCAGGTCGGGGTCAGTTTGACCAGTGGTCAGTTATGAATCGGCCAATATTCCACGTTCATTTGCCATGCAGTCGCGTCGAGCGCTGATCATCGCACATGCTTGCGACGGAAGTACCGTGAAAAGTGTGTTGCTGAAATGACCTTTCATTATGTAGTCTTTGTTCAGCCTGGAATCGATACGTTGTAAATTACTTACACACATTATCGTATGCCTGTCAAATCGGAAATAACACGTGTGCCGCTGTGTGCGCCTGAATTAAGACTATCGTAATTTGCTTGCGAATTGTTGGCTTCCGACCAAAACAAGATCGTATGTTGTGTATGTAAAGTGATACGGGATGGACGTGTACAGTATAGCAAAGGGTTGCAATACCGAACGGGTTGTATTACCGTACATGCAAATTCCAATAGGAAAAACGTTCGAATTTGAAAGTTGAATTTGAAAGTCGGCATTAACGGAGGCTAATTGTAAATGTTTGCTCGAAGTGCATACTTTGTTGTACTGAAGTATAAAAAATGTGTGCTTTTTGTAAATAACGTGTAAACAAGAAGAGCAAGGAATTAGGGTTATTGATCTACTTGACAACGATTTAATTAATACTGTTTATTGTTTGACATGTGATCGCTGGCAGCATACCTAGGGTTTTTACAAGGGGGGGGGGGGGGTAGGGGGGGTTATTGCGTCAACCAAAATTTCGACGGGCTGGGTGTTGGCCAAGTATTTCGAGGGGGGTGTCGGTCAAGTAACTCGAGGGGGTGTCGGTCAAGTATTTCGAGGGGGGTGTCGGTGAAGAATTTTCGAGGGTGGTGTCGGTCAAATATTTCGTGGGGGGGGGCGGTGAAGAATTTTCGAAGGGGGGAGGGATGTTGGTGAAGAATCTCGATGGGGGTGGGGGATTTTTCGAGGGGGTGTCAGTGAAGATTTTTTCGAGAGGGGGTACCAGTGAAGATTCTTTCGGTGTCGCTGAAGAATTTGTGAGGGGAGTGGGTGTCCGTGAATATTTTTTGAGGGGGGGGGGGGTGGTTATTTCCTCAACCAACATTTTTGAGGGGTCAGGTGTCGGTCAAGTATTTCGAGTGGGGAGGGGGGGGGGCTGTCGGTGAAGAATTTTCGAGGGAGAGTGTCGGTGAAGAATTTGTAAGGGGGGTGGGTGTCCTCACCCCCCCCCCCCCCCCACCCGGGTACCCATATGCCTTTGAATATGAGATTGAATCACCACCGGGGGGGGGGGGTGTCGGTGAAGAATCTTGAAAGGGGGGTTTCTGTGAAGATTTTTCGAGGGGGGGGTTGTCGGTGAAGAATTTTCTAGGGGGGTGTCAGTAAAGATTTTATTGAGAGGGAGTAACAGTGAAGATTCTTTCGAAGGGGGGTGGTGGGGGTGTAGGAGAAGATTTTTCGAGGGGGGGGGGGGTTGTCGGTGAATATTTTTCGACGCGAGGGGGGTGTCGATGAAGATTTTCTCGAGAGGGGGTACT
The DNA here is from genome assembly GCA_037951105.1 of Echinarachnius parma. Lineage (NCBI taxonomy): Eukaryota > Metazoa > Echinodermata > Echinoidea > Clypeasteroida > Echinarachniidae > Echinarachnius > Echinarachnius parma. The sequence continues at coordinate 6,062 of JBAMJV010003395.1, forward strand.
GGTGAAGATTCTTTCAAAAGGGGGCGGGGGTGTCGGTGAAGAATTTGTGAGGGGGGTTCATGGTGTCCGTGAATATGTTTTTGAGGGGGGGGAAATTCCCCAAAACAGCCCTTTTTCATCAAAGTGAAATTTGAACCCCCCCCCCCCCCCCCCCATGTACGCATATGCCTGTGAATATGAGATTGTATTTTTAATTATACACTTATTAAATCATATCATAACCATTCAAACAGAGATTCCATTAATTGACCAAATGTTTTTTACAGGATAGATACAAAAAATAACGAAATACAAATATACAACATACAACATTATCTTACTCAAAGATCTGGTGACGGGTAATTTGCTAGTAATTATAATTATGTTATAAAGTTAGATGTTGCTGCTTGATATCAGTCCAAAATCACATTAATTGGTCTGAATTGTATGTATTTCATCATAAATAGCAACTAAGGGCGGGGGGGGGGGGGTGTCCCCCCCCCCCCCCCCCCCCCCCCCCGTTAGGGAGCTTTGGCATTTAAAAAAATGTAAACTGTGCAATCTGAGTTTTTACTCTCTTTCCAATAAAATTAGATAAAAGCCATGATTTAAATTGATTTGGGAGGGGGACCCATGACACCCCCCACCACTACGCCAGAGCACACACACACACACACACACACACACACACACACACACACACACACACACACGCACACAAACACACACACGCACACACACGAACACACACCCTATTTCATTTCGGATTAACGAACCCTAATTCATTTTCGGAATAACGAACCTTCGGAATAAAGAACCTTCGGAATAACGAACCTTCGGAATAACGAACCCGATTTCATTTTAGGAATAGCGAACCTTCGGAATAACGAACCTTCGGAATAACGAACCTTCGGAATAACGAACCTTCCGGATAAGGAACCTTCGGAATAATGCAACAAATGTTCGGATTAACGAACCCTATTTCATTTTCGGATTAACGGACACTCAGGTATAGGAAATTTGCGTGTTCGGAATAACGAACCTTCGGAATAACGTACCGCACCCTACTATTTGACCACATGATGCAATGTGTCACGATGGAATTACTGGAGCAAACAGTAAGAGAGAAGAATAAATATTGAACTCGCATAACCATTATAAAGTGATATACGTTGTAATATTTGTACACGTTTACTGCAATATTATTACACATACATTGCAATTATAATACAATGTACTACAAATCATGTGACTAATCAGTTTACCTGCAGTGGTGCCATCTCATCCGCTTTCTGAAAGAAGGCTTCATGTACTGTGAGCACATGCAGGTCCAGATCTGTCAGGTGTGACATCTTACAGATCCAGGATGCTAGACTGCTTGATGACGAGGACGAGTCACTGATATCCACACCTGGTAATGTCAACTTCTCGATCTGTCATAGGAATGTGATAAAATGATGCTGTGTTATACTTCTTCTTCTTCTGTTGTATCCTGCATCTACTACACTAGTCCAGAATATTAAATATTTGGCCATGACTTTGGTATAACATGTATATAGACATGATATATGAAAACAATGTGCAAATTACCAAGATTATCATGTTGGTATACTTCACTTGTAACATAATGTATATACTGCACATGTATTCATATTGCACCTACTGTTAAAAATAAATCCCAGCTTAACTGTGATGATAACGTGATCTAGTGTAATGAGAGACGTGTTTAATCCATCAGATGCGGCAACTTGAAGTGGCGAGTTGTTAGCAAACTAAATTGGCGGTAAGTTTGATATGATCGTTCATTTTCCATGTTTTCTACAATATGCTCAAATAGGTATCACTCACTTGTTTCTCGGAATAAACTCGACTGTTATACAAATTTGCATTGATTAATCTTTTGCATCCTTCACATTATGTTAGTCAGCGATCAATTATGGCCTATTCCCCTTAAAGTACCTGAGCGAATACATATCACAAAATAGACAAATTATACATGTACGGAAAGCTTGTATACCAACCAGAACACGAATCATCCGGTCTAAAGTCTTGAAATATCAATGAAACGCGATAAGAAGCCTTTTCCAAGACCCTTCTCAAAACATCTATACTTGTCTTGAATCGAAAATTACCGAATACAGAATAATGACGTCACACTTGCACCTATAGCCTCTCGCCTAGCCTGACATTCAGCACGAGATATATTATGCAACTGTGTACTATATCTAGACTTTAAATGACTCGGACTTACGCCAGCTGATGATTAAAGTGGAATAGAAAATCTCTCGAAATCAGCTAATTACATTTTAATATTGCATATTAAGCAGATTATATTATACAATATTGAAGCATGCAGACATTTTTTTTCTAAATATCCTTCTATGTTGTGTTATTTGCCGAGATGTTTTCGTAAACGGGCATAGCCTGGCAGGATGATTGTTGTTGACTAGTTCGGTACATAAAGACATGGCGGTAAATTGCGAGCATACCTTTGCATAATTATGATGTTGTGCATTTCCATTTACGATTATGTCATTGATATTCGCAATATATAATCTCACATTTATTAGTTTATGTTGTACACCCTTTGAAATTTGCCGAAACAGCCCTACACATTCGATTCAGAACGTCAATGACGTAGCGCTCATCCGGCATCTCGCCACATCAAATATCGCAAATTTCATGTGGTACACTTTTCAACTGGACAAAAAATAAAATTTTGATGCTCTGGAAGGGACATACAAATTTAAAAAAAATAAAATTAGAGTGAAAAAAATATAAATTTTACGCCCCGGAAGGGACATGCGGAAAATAAATAAATAAATAAATAAAAAATGAACAAAAAATAAACAAATAAACAAATAAAAAAAGATTTAAAAAAATATAAACAAATAAAAACAATTAAATTAAAAATAACCATAATTAATGAATGGAGAAAAATTTCAAAATTCTGTGTAGAAGTTTAGTGTACCAAAGTTAGCTCTACCAGATAAAGCAAACCAAATCAAAATCGGTCGAGAAATGAAGGAGAAGAAGCATTTTTTGTGATTTCAAATAAATTTGCATAAATTACCATAGATAATGAATTTCACGATTCTGTGTGGAAGTTTTAAATCCCCCTCCTAGCCCTATGAGCTAAAAATTACAAAATGTCTCGCCGAGTGTCGTTCCAGTTTACCGCCAATGTGCTGACAGATCGCAGTTCAGCGGTGCCGCAGCTCATCAGGCAGCGTCTCGCTCTGGCGGCGCGCGCTCAGCCAGAGCCCCATATCAGTGCGCCAGAACCAGCGCAATACTAAAAACTGTCCACAATATAAATTGTTATATTTATGTATCAGCATTCAGCAGTGAGCAGTACAGTACATGTGTCATAGCAAAAACACTACAAGGGGAAGACTGGACACTTCGGGGATTTTGTGTAACGCTGAATTTCGTACATGGGGAAGGGCGCCCCTAGCGTTGGGTAGGTAAACTTCTTGTTGTTTTCGTGCGTAGCCATTGAAAACAGAATAGGGAACTGGTAGTGAAGTATCAAATTCCTTCTTATTTTTGCTTTTTTATCTCAAAATGTACGTACACCAAATATTAAAAAGAGTTTGTTTCTAAGTTTGTCTGTTTACAGGTGAAAATTTCCAAGAAATATTTAATAGTAGACATGCAGAATCAACATTCACGTACAAGTTTCTTTGCTTGCTGTTAAAAAAGAACTCATGTACATCATCAGGATTGTTGCTGTTACCTGTGTCATGGTTTGAAATCAAAATAGTAACATTTATTTGAACACCTCTTTTCTCTTTATATGAAGAATTGTTGTTAACAAGAGTGTCACATCCGAAACACAAGCATTTTGTTAACTGTCATATCGGAAATGCGATGCCTCAAACAATCCAAGTCAAGTTAAAGTCATGCAGGTAATCTGGTTCCTCTTTTCACTTTCTTCTCCAAATTCGCAGATTAAAACATAATATTCACTTCTCATTTTCTATGCAAAAAACTACAGAAAAAAAATATATATATATGCAGGATTTGAAAATTTTCATCTTTGTTGACAAATTTGCTAAAATAGCAGAAATATAAAAAACAAGTGTGCCTTATGTCTGCATATATTTCAAATTCATACTTCTAATAATCTAAATCCTGATATCCACATGGACAGGAGTTAATTTCATTAATTTTTTGTCCCTAGTTTGATTTATAACATTTCATTCACCATGGATACATAAATATGAAATATGAAATTTTATGTGAAAATGTTAATTCTGCATATCTTTTTTTTACATTTTTTCTGTAGTTTTTTGCATAGAAAATGAGAAGTGAATATTATGTTTTAATCTGCGAATTTGGAGAAGAAAGTGAAAAGAGGAACCAGATTTCCTGCATGACTTTAACTTGACTTGGATTTTTTGAGGCATCGCATTTCCGATATGACAGTTAACAAAATGCTTGTGTTTCGGATGTGACACTCTTGTTAACAACAATTCTTCATATAAAGAGAAAAGAGGTATTCAAATAAATGTTACTATTTTGATTTCAAACCATGACACAGGTAACAGCAACAATCCTGATGATGTACATGAGTTCTTTTTAACAGCAAGCAAAGAAACTTGTACGTGAATGTTCATTCTGCATGTCTACTATTAAATATTTCTTGGAAAATTTCACCTGTAAACAGACAAACTTAGAAACAAACTCCTTTTAATATTTGGTGTACGTACATTTTGAGATAAAAAAGCAAAAATAAGAAGGAATTTGATAATTCACTACCAGTTCCCTATTGTGTTTTCAATGGCTACGCGCGAAAACAAGAAGTTTACCTACCCAACACTAGGGGCGCCCTTCCCCATGTACGAAATTCAGCGTTTCATTGATCGCTGTACAAAACCGGCGCAGTGTCCAGTCTTCCCCTTGTAGTGTCTTTGGTCATAGTCATACAAAGTTGTGGTCGTCACTAGTAAATAGTAGTAAAGTCTTTTTTAGTGACTTTACTGAAGAATGGTTTCATGGTCCTCTGCAATTCGTCTTCTTCCTTCTATCTCTCCTACATCCCCATCATCATCATCATCATCATCATCATCATCATCATCAACTTCGATGTCTACATTTAGTGGAATTTCCTCCTCAAGATCGGACATTGTGATGAGATACTTGGCGTTCGAGTGGCATTTACACATACATACACGTACAGTACACAACGCATGCAGGTAACGCCACTGCATGATATTACTCCCACCGTTCAAAAGAATTCCCAGTCAAATTGTGCTGAAGACGAGATCTAGTGAAATTTGAGACATGTTTAATTCCATCAAATGTGGCAACTTTCAATGATATTGATATTTAAGGGGAGGGTATAGTTTGTCTAAAAGAAGACTCCATGTACATGATTGATCCAAGGCAGTTATTTCTTTTTCAGATGAGTTCATGCATTTTTAAATTACAAAACCATTACATAGTAACGTCTCTTGTAAGTATACGTCATGATCTGCAATACATTTACATGCGCATTGCAAAACAATAAGAGTATATTTTATTACAATGTATGTGACTTGACACTTACCTGCGATGATGACGCCATCTCATCTGCTGTTTGAAAGAAGGCTCCATGTACTTTGACATCCAGTTTCAGTTCTGTCAGGTGTGGCATATTGCAGATCCAGGATGCTAGATGACCTGACGATGACTTACCAATTCGCATGTCTGAAACTGTCAACGTCTCGATCTGGTATAATAATGGGAGAAATTCCAAAAACTATTACAAAAAAGAAAACTGTTACATTTCTTGAAAAGTGTATGATGCTGTGAACATATTTGTAATACCGTGGTAAATAATTTTGACAGAGAATATGTTTCTGTACAACACTAAAGGGATCTAGTACCATTGTTGACACGTTCGAAAAGTGGTAAATTGTTGATCAAATGTGTATTGTAATATATCCAATGAGTAAGGTGTGAGCGATAAATGGGTATGGTGTTTCCAATTGGGAAAAATGCAAAGTGTGGCTAAATAATTTACTGAATTTTAGCACAACTTTTCGATGGATAAAGAAGAAGAAGAAGTGGATAATGCGAACACTTAAAGCCAAATCGTCGTTTTGGGAATATTATCGGAAATAACTTTATCGGCCAAACTAATTGATTAGTATTGTTGAAATAGTATAAAAAGGGGCGTGTGTGGAAAAATCCGAACCTTAGTATCGTTAACTACAGAAATATAAGTTAAACGTTTATGAAAGCCGCTGACATTGAGCCTAAATTCATCGACAGTTTGGCCCGTCTACGCTGGCCACATACGCTCGTTCATGCGATACGCTCATGCGAAACCCGTGTGCCGCATTTGCCATATGATTAGCACGCAGCGCACGAGGATGCACATCAACATACAACCGTCAGCGATATCAATGTACAGTAAAGGAGTTTTATAATTTACCAAATATATCAATTAGTCGGCGGTTTCCAGGCCAAATTTGTATCATCCCGTATAAGAAAAAACATTCTTTCACATGAAACTTTATAAGAGCGTACATTTAATTTGTTGTTTGTGGGCCGTTTCCTACTACTGGCATTTTGCCTTTAAATCTTAAATATCCTCGGGAAACTTGGGAACAAAAACATGTTCTGTGTTTAAATTGGTAAACATAAACAACAAGATATGAAAAAACCACTAGTGGTCTAAGTAATATTGGAGGATTGAAAACTGTTACTAGATCCCTTACAACGAAACGGATTGGGTTAAATATCAAGTTAACACCCATTATAAATTACACGTGTGGCTATAACAGTTTACCTGTGATGATGGGTTCTCTTTTGCTGTATTTAGGAAAAAGTTTGACAACCCATACAGAGTCAGGTCTAGTTCTGTCAGGTGTGGCATCTTGCATATCCAGTGTACTAGATGTGCTGCTGATGATTCGGATTTTCCAAACTTAATCTTGAATACTCTCAACTTCTGGATCTGTAATATTATAAAGCGAGTAATTTTAAATCGTTCATTGCAATATTAAAACGGGAATCGTTCTAATATCAAACAAAAATTATTTTAGTGCGAGCATTTTATTAGCATATTTAAAGGGATGGTTGAGTTTTTGGTTTGTGAGTTAATGTAAAACTGAGTATCAAATTTGATTGAGCATACAATTTAAATGACATTATAAACCTTAGTTTATCAAAATCGGTTCAGAAATGGCTGATATATCTATAAAAATAACCATTTATGATTATTGTGGGGCCACACAATAATTCGATAATTTTGTACCAGGCGTTAACAGAAATTAAAAAGTGTTTCCTATTTTCAAAACAATACCAAAAAAGGTTTTTAGATAGTTGTTGATTCTCTCTATATCTAATCATTATTTCAAAAAAACATCACATGCACAATATTTTATTTGAAATAGTTCATTCAATTTCATTTCAATTTACTTCATTCATCATAACAACATCAATACAATGTACAGTATATATACATTTACATATCAGACCAAAGAAAACAAGGAAACAATTACAAACACAAAGGGTACAAATTATGAGAATGCGGGGTCAACAAAAATTGCATTCTGCCTTATAAAACGTTGACCCCTAATGGAATATCATGTAAAACTATTTAAAACCTAACAGAGCAATTAATCAGTAATATAACAAGGTGTTCATTAACTATATTAATCATAACAGTATCAATGATTGGATGAATACAACTTCAAAATATACCATTTATATCATCGTTTAAAACTATTGAGAGAAGGTTAATTTTTCAAATCGGGCGGTATTTGATTCCATAAATCAGGGCCTTAAAAAATGGAATTTTTGGAAATATTAGTTCCTATCTTTGGTAGCATAATTGCGAGTATTATAATAATTAACATTACTATTACTAGTTGACACCAAAGAGCTTAAGAGAACGCCCTCTTTAGTTGTGTTTTTAATGGCTATTCTTGAATGATAACCGGCTTTTTACTTATAGTCATTAGTAATTTGTTATACCTTTAGAGCGGGGTGGAGTTATAACTATTAGTTTAGAATGTAATGGTGCAGGTATTGGTAACTGAAATTCAGTTTTACCAACACTGTACTCTCTTTACGGAAATTCAAATATCCCTTAAATGCATGTTAAAATGTCATGAGTCTACTGGTCATAACTGTTTTACTCGTGACCATGGCACAGTGAGACATTCCCGCGTACAATACTAATGACTTAGGTTACGAATGACAATTACTTAGTGTATTCTCAGCACAGCTGCTTGCGGTTCCAACACGCTCAAAGAACTGAGAGGGTATCTTAGGGTATGGTCACACGATACTTGCGGCGACCTGTAACAGCTTGCGATTGGTCACGTGCGCGTATGAAAGGCGGATAGTGTAAAAGTCTGTAATGCATCACCGCCCTGCACAAACTCACTACAGATATACAATACAGGGTGGCCCAGAAATAACGGAACGGGGCACCTCCCAAAATAAAGTAACGAAATGACTGGGTCCATCGGATAGTGTGTCTTTTCAAATGAAAATTGATACCAAGAACATTAATTTTGGTCGTGTAGTTTTTGTTTTAGAGCGCTGTGAGTGACACTATGTCAGGGTTCATTTTTCTTCAATTTTGAATGACCTATTGGCTAAAGAATGACCCGAACGGCTCGGCATAGAATTACGATGCTGTGGCTATTCAGTTGAATGCACACTAACAAAGGTGTCCGCATCATTGTGCATCGTAATTCTATGAGCGCAAGAGCCGAGACCCCCCCCCCCCCCCCCCCCCCTTCGTTGTCATGTGGATGCCGATCCCAATCATGACAATACAAAGCTGTCGGTTGAATATCTCCCTTTCAATACCAAACAATGCATCATTGCCATGGATACTACTTCAATAGGTCACCGCAATTACCGCATGCGAAGAGACTTGCCTGAAGTATTCATGATTAAAGTGGACTTCCACACGATTTCAAGCTTATAATGATTGAAAGACAGATATTCAGGTCAATAAACACAATTTTGTATGAAAAAAAAGTATGATTGTGGGTTCTTATAATTGGCTTTGAAATTCTAATGACACAAATTCGCGAGCGAGCTTGTTCTATCCCACAATGCACCAATTTGTGACGTGCGACCCTCACTATGCGCCTATCTATGTTTTTACACTGCAGCGAATGTGTTCTTTTGATCGGACCAATACAATGCTCGATCATGAATAGTTTAGTCCACGATGCGCCACTCAACCTTGCCTTTGAGCATTACTGCATTGTTGAACCGTTTGAAAATACTTGCCTGCCCGAAATTATAACACGTTTGGCTTTCATTAGAATTTGAATAGACATAAAGTCCTGTAAACGTGGTTATTGAATTTCCTGGCTCTGCATGGCCGGCTATTATGAATGACACATGCAGTGATCACAATGCAGTGGCACCGGATTCAAGCCTACTCAAGAAATTGAGCAAAGTGAGGGTGCTACGTAAGGGTCTCATGATTGTGTGCAGTAAATTTAATTATTTCCTCAGAGTTAATGACATTAGAAAAATCTCTTAGAAATCAACCAAAGAGAGTCAAATCCTGAAAATATTCAAGCACATCCCTAGATTTATTTCCAATATACTGTATTTTGTTTAAACTCGTCCGGAATTCTCCTTTAAGTATTGTCTACCAAATCATGAATATTTGCTATGGATACAATTTAAATAGGACAATAGGGTAAGCTGCAGCCACCGCCATAACCGCCATAACCGCAATCACCGCATACTCTCTCTCTCTCTCTCTTCTATTGTTTTGATCGCAACGGATTTTGAACCGATTTTTTGATGTCCAAAACCTTGCGACGGGACTTGCGATGGGAACCTGTCGTCGCAAGAGAACACACGGCGCATGCGTTCCACGTGACCGGTCGTGCTATTGTTTGATCAACAACCCAAAACCGGGCTTATAATGCTTATTAAGCACGATAAATCACATGTAAGGTTTATTTTAGCCGAAATGTAATACACAAAACCTATTTATGGCTATAATTGGGAATCAGACGATATTTGCATTCTGTTGTAACGTCCAGTTATTTCGAACATGATCGGCCCTTCATAAGTTCTATTGTCTCGTTGCAGGCTGTTGCAGGTCGTCGCAAGTGGAGTGTGACCACTCCATTAAATATAAGTTCCCATAACCATTTTACTTAAAACACACAAATGTCTACAGTGACTCAAAAATGATAGCCATGCCGTATTCATGCACACACATTTCATATTAGTACAGAAAACACGTAGGCAGATACCCACATTCATAATGGATACATAATTTGTAAACATCAACTCCTTTTCTTCATACCCTGAGGGTTGCACACATATTACCGTATTATTTGAGTTGCAGTATTAAAGTTTAGTTTAGTTTAGTTTTTGTATAGAGGGCACCACACAAAACATTTGTTTGTGAGATAATGAAAAACTGAGTGTCAAATTTGAAAGAGCATACAATGTTAAATGCATAGTTGAGTTTTGGTCAAATTTAACTTTAGTAACAAAAACCTGCACCATTACGGTACAAAGTAATAGTTATAACTTCACCATGCTCGAAAAGTATACACAATTACAAACGACTAAGAAAACCCCTGTTATCTTTCGAAAAGAGACATTACAACTCAAGAGGGCGCTATTTTAAAAAAATCATTGGTTTTAGCCTTTTTTCATACAAAATTGTGCATTTAATGTTTGTTAAAATAATGATTCAATAGAGATATCATCAACGACTTTTTACAAACCTATTCTGATTTTTTTCAAAGTAGTCTTCGAGCATTTTTTGAAATTTTTCTAAAATGTCTGAATATCGCCCTGTGATTGCCGGTGAAGAACATTTTGAATACAAATATATTTATGGATATTTCAGCCGTTTCTGAACCGATTTTGATCAAATAAAGTTTATTCTGTCATTAAAATTGTATGTTCTTTCCAATTTGACAGTCAGTTTTTCATTATCTCACAAAAAAAAATCGGGGGCACTTCGGGAAATACCAATACTGAAGACTACCTTTAATGACAGAATAAACCTTATTTGATCAAAATCGAATCGGAAATGGCTGAAACATCCATAAACATAACCGTTTGTAATAACTGGGGGCCCCACAATCATTTGATTTTGAACCAGCCATTACAAACATTTAAAAAGTGCTTCCTCTTTTCATAATCTACGAAAGAGGTTTTTAAATAGGTGTTGGTTATCTCTCTATCTAATCACTATTTCAACAAAACATCACATGCAGAATATTTTATAGTTTTTAGAGAGTGCCCTCTTAAGTTTTACAGCTCTTTTTGAATGAAAACAGGATTTTTACTTAGTCATTTGTAATTTGTATTCCTTTCGAGCATGGTTGAGTTATAACTGTTAGTTTGTAATGTAATGGTGCAATTTATGGTTATTAAAATTTAGTTTGACCAAAACGGTACTCTCTTTACAAAAACTGAACTATCCCTTTAATACAAGTCAGTGTTATAGCTAAGCTTATGTAGGCTGCAAAAGTACATGAAACATTGTTTTTGTTAGGTAGAACATAGTTTGAAGTAAAAAATAGTAAGACTAGTGAATCGTTGGTCATAAATTATACATGACGACAAAACCCGACTGTATTTCGATCCTGCACTTACTTTGCATTGGTGTCCTTTCTTTGCAAATACTTCATAGAAGCTATCGTGCAAAGAACATCGTTCCAACTTAATCTCCTTGAGAGAGGTCGATGTGCAGATTGTCTCTGCCAGTCCTTTCGATAATGATAATCCGCAGCTTCGTTCTGAGACAGTCAATGTAGTCTGTATGGTAATGCAAACAACAATGGAATAGGAGTAACAATTGCAATCCATAAGTTAATATATGTATAGTGTCTGTTTAATTTTGGAATAGGTAAAGTGATACTATGAACAGGTTTGAAAATATGATAGTAGTTCACATAAGTCCAATGTGGATATACAAATTGAAACATGCTCGGAATACATTTATAGCTCATCCCAATAATAATGCTAATGCTCATCCTATTCCAGACTTCTATGCTACCATAGTAGAGTGGTGAAGTGTGATGTCATCTACGACGTCATAAACATCTATTTTTAGAATTTTCAAATTTGAACTTCATTTTCTGAAAGAGCGTCAAAAACAATGTTGAAATACCGGAAATCAATTGAATATGTTATGTATTGGCTTGCCCATCCAAATTAATTATACTCTATGGTCGTAAACTAAAGTTAAAAGATAGTACACTGTTACTGCCAACATATAGCTTTACATGATTGTCTGGTAGTCAATGAGCAATACAGTTAATTTGCTCGATTGCAATTGAAAACAAAACTAGAATTGTAATACTTGTTTAGAACAAGTATAGGTGGGCTGGTCGAACTAAAATTAAAGACATAATCAAGGGCTCATTTGAGATAGCTTATTGTCTCAGCTACAACATACTCGAAGTTCAGCGTAAACGAAGCTAAAACGAAGAAGATATTGGTCGCGAAAGACGGGAATGTAGAATCCAGTTTTGAAAAAAAGTCATGTCCCATAGAGAATACACGCAAAATGTGAAAAAATGACATACCTCCTTAAATCGCAAAAATACGCCATGATGCCTTTGTCAAAATGAAAAATCGTGATCATCACATTTGTAGAGAATTGTCTCAGATAGAACATATCAAAATTTGGAAGAAAATCGATCAATATTTACAGAGATACAATAAATTTTCCAAAAATATGCTGACGTCATAATATGCAAATTGAAATTTTGAGTTCGGAGGCCATTATGATGACGCCATGAGTTAATTGAGGATCAAATGAGACATGAAATCATATCTCCGACTCATAATCTATCCAAATATGAAAAAAAACTTGGGAGTTCCCATCCATTCTGAAGAGTTACAATGAATTTTGTATAGGCATGTTTTTGCCCATATATGCTATGTATTACAAGAGCTCGCGCGCACGGACATGTTTCTTGAACGGAAGCTCATTGCGTTTTTACTAGTCAGAAAAAGGTGAACAAGGTATCAAAATGCTTGGAAAGATGGGCTAAATATGATAACAGAGAAAATTCGGCGATTCTATGTTGCAAAATGCCAGTACGCGTGAAAACGCGCGCGCATGCGCGTGTGCGCGTTTTTTCGTAAAATGCTTAAAATGGCCTAAAACGTATCCAAAATGAATTTGCGACGATTTTGAACATTTTAAAATTTTGCGCGCGCGCTGACGCGCGCACGTACGCATGCGCGCGCGTTTTTTGACCTGAAATTGACCGGACGGATATTGACCTTGATCATGATAAATATGAATGAGAAACAACTTTTCGTTATGAAGATATGATCATGAGAAGATATTCAGAAAATTTTACAAAATGGCGCCTAGATGACGTCATCAGTCAAGGTCAGGGTTCAAAACCTTATTTTGCTTTGTCCATATGCCTATATATATGTGTGCCAAATTTCAAGGCACTTGATTGAGCCATTTTCAAGTTATCTTGCTAACAAAAAAGTGATTGGATATAAGAAAAATAAAGAATAACTAGAATTGTAATACTTGTTTAGAACAAGTATAGGTGGGCTGGTCGAACTAAAATTAAAGACATAATCAAGGGCTCATTTGAGATAGCTTATTGTCTCAGCTACAACATACTCGAAGTTCAGCGTAAACGAAGCTAAAACGAAGAAGATATTGGTCGCGAAAGACGGGAATGTAGAATCCAGTTTTGAAAAAAAGTCATGTCCCATAGAGAATACACGCAAAATGTTAAAAAATGACATGCCTCCTTAAATCGCAAAAATACGCCATGATGCCTTTGTCAAAATGAAAAATCGTGATCATCACATTTGTAGAGAATTGTCTCAGATAGAACATATCAAAATTTGGAAGAAAATCGATCAATATTTACAGAGATACAATAAATTTTCCAAAAATATGCTGACGTCATAATATGCAAATTGAAATTTTGAGTTCGGAGGCCATTATGATGACGCCATGAGTTAATTGAGGGTCAAATGAGACATGAAATCATATCTCCGACTCATAATCTATCCAAATATGAAAAAAAACTTGGGAGTTCCCATCCATTCTGAAGAGTTACAATGAATTTTGTATAGGCATGTTTTTGCCCATATATGCTATGTATTACAAGAGCTCGCGCGCACGGACATGTTTCTTGAACGGAAGCGGACATGTTTCTTGAACGGAAGCTCATTGCGTTTTTACTAGTCAGAAAAAGGTGAACAAGGTATCAAAATGCTTGGAAAGATGGGCTAAATATGATAACAGAGAAAATTCGGCGATTCTATGTTGCAAAATGCCAGTACGCGCGAAAACGCGCGCGCATGCGCGTGTGCGCGTTTTTTCGTAAAATGCTTAAAATGGCCTAAAACGTATCCAAAATGAATTTGCGACGATTTTGAACATTTTAAAATTTTGCGCGCGCGCTGACGCGCGCACGTACGCATGCGCGCGCGTTTTTTGACCTGAAATTGACCGGACGGATATTGACCTTGATCATGATAAATATGAATGAGAAACAACTTTTCGTTATGAAGATATGATCATGAGAAGATATTCAGAAAATTTTACAAAATGGCGCCTAGATGACGTCATCAGTCAAGGTCAGGGTTCAAAACCTTATTTTGCTTTGTCCATATGCCTATATATATGTGTGCCAAATTTCAAGGCACTTGATTGAGCCATTTTCAAGTTATCTTGCTAACAAAAAAGTGATTGGAAATAAGAAAAATAAAGAATAACTAGAATTGTAATACTTGTTTAGAACAAGTATAGGTGGGCTGGTCGAACTAAAATTAAAGACATAATCAAGGGCTCATTTGAGATAGCTTATTTTCTCAGCTACAACATACTCGAAGTTCAGCGTAAACGAAGCTAAAACGAAGAAGATATTGGTCGCGAAAGACGGGAATGTAGAATCCAGTTTTGAAAAAAAGTCATGTCCCATAGAGAATACACGCAAAATGTTAAAAAATGACATGCCTCCTTAAATCGCAAAAATACGCCATGATGCCTTTGTCAAAATGAAAAATCGTGATCATCACATTTGTAGAGAATTGTCTCAGATAGAACATATCAAAATTTGGAAGAAAATCGATCAACATTTACAGAGATACAATCAATTTTCCAAAAATATGCTGACGTCATAATATGCAAATTGAAATTTTGAGTTCGGAGGCCATTATGATGACGCCATGAGTTAATTGAGGGTCAAATGAGACATGAAATCATATCTCCGACTCATAATCTATCCAAATATGAAAAAAAACTTGGGAGTTCCCATCCATTCTGAAGAGTTACAATGAATTTTGTATAGGCATGTTTTTGCCCATATATGCTATGTATTACAAGAGCTCGCGCGCACGGACATGTTTCTTGAACGGAAGCTCATTGCGTTTTTACTAGTCAGAAAAAGGTGAACAAGGTATCAAAATGCTTGGAAAGATGGGCTAAATATGATAACAGAGAAAATTCGGCGATTCTATGTTGCAAAATGCCAGTACGCGCGAAAACGCGCGCGCATGCGCGTGTGCGCGTTTTTTCGTAAAATGCTTAAAATGGCCTAAAACGTATCCAAAATGAATTTGCGACGATTTTGAACATTTTAAAATTTTGCGCGCGCGCTGACGCGCGCACGTACGCATGCGCGCGCGTTTTTTGACCTGAAATTGACCGGACGGATATTGACCTTGATCATGATAAATATGAATGAGAAACAACTTTTCGTTATGAAGATATGATCATGAGAAGATATTCAGAAAATTTTACAAAATGGCGCCTAGATGACGTCATCAGTCAAGGTCAGGGTTCAAAACCTTATTTTGCTTTGTCCATGCCTATATATATGTGTGCCAAATTTCAAGGCACTTGATTGAGCCATTTTCAAGTTATCTTGCTAACAAAAAAGTGATTGGAAATAAGAAAAATAAAGAATAACTAGAATTGTAATACTTGTTTAGAACAAGTATAGGTGGGCTGGTCGAACTAAAATTAAAGACATAATCAAGGGCTCATTTGAGATAGCTTATTGTCTCAGCTACAACATACTCGAAGTTCAGCGTAAACGAAGCTAAAACGAAGAAGATATTGGTCGCGAAAGACGGGAATGTAGAATCCAGTTTTGAAAAAAAGTCATGTCCCATAGAGAATACACGCAAAATGTTAAAAAATGACATGCCTCCTTAAATCGCAAAAATACGCCATGATGCCTTTGTCAAAATGAAAAATCGTGGTTATTACATTTGTAGAAAATTGTCTGAGCTAGAACATATCAAAATTTGGAAGAAAATCGATCAACATTTACAGAGATACAATCAATTTTCCAAAAATATGCTGACGTCATAATATGCAAATTGAAATTTTGAGTTCGGAGGCCATTATGATGACGCCATGAGTTAATTGAGGGTCAAATGAGACATGAAATCATATCTCCGACTCATAATCTATCCAAATATGAAAAAAAACTTGGGAGTTCCCATCCATTCTGAAGAGTTACAATGAATTTTGTATAGGCATGTTTTTGCCCATATATGCTATGTATTACAAGAGCTCGCGCTCACGGACATGTTTCTTGAACGGAAGCTCATTGCGTTTTTACTAGTCAGAAAAAGGTGAACAAGGTATCAAAATGCTTGGAAAGATGGGCTAAATATGATAACAGAGAAAATTCGGCGATTCTATGTTGCAAAATGCCAGTACGCGCGAAAACGCGCGCGCATGCGCGTGTGCGCGTTTTTTCGTAAAATGCTTAAAATGGCCTAAAACGTATCCAAAATGAATTTGCGACGATTTTGAACATTTTAAAATTTTGCGCGCGCACGTACGCATGCGCGCGCGTTTTTTGACCTGAAATTGACCGGACGGATATTGACCTTGATCATGATAAATATGAATGAGAAACAACTTTTCGTTATGAAGATATGATCATGAGAAGATATTCAGAAAATTTTACAAAATGGCGCCTAGATGACGTCATCAGTCAAGGTCAGGGTTCAAAACCTTATTTTGCTTTGTCCATATGCCTATATATATGTGTGCCAAATTTCAAGGCACTTGATTGAGCCATTTTCAAGTTATCTTGCTAACAAAAAAGTGATTGGAAATAAGAAAAATAAAGAATAATAATAAATAAATAAAGGCAATTCTAACGAAATTATGAGGTGGTCTGTATGATGTACAGCCCACCTAATAAACATTTGTATTGGTACGTATATAACACACTTTGTTAATTGTTATACATTGAAATATATTGTTACAACTTGGTATCATATCTGCGAATATTTAGATAAAGTAGTTAAATTCCAGCATTAAATGACTTGCCAAGACTAGGTCTATAAATAAGTATCCGAGCAGTGTGTGTGCAGTTTTCTTCTTGTCTATTGTCAATAATGTCATGTCAGGTAGGACATTGGTCTTCACCGGCTCAGCTGCGTCCCTGTCATGGCATTCAAAGGCCACATCGACGAGAAAGTCCTTGTCTTTTTCGCGATTAGACAAAGATCTAGCCATCCTGGTTATAATATCTATCCCAACCTCCTTGTTCAATGCTGTACCAAAGTACAGCAGATACATGAACTCCTTTTTCTTACTGGCCAACAGCTTGTCAATCACTCTGATGTATTCTTTGCGGTTTGACTGATAAAGCACATCTAGGTACATTCCCGCCACAAACTCCTGAAAGAGCTTATGGGGGAAGTACACTGTATGTTGTAACCTGGAATGTGAAGTATCATTCCACTGTAGTGGGAGAAGCTTCTTTTCCTTGGTAAGTAATCCTATCTTGCATGCCGTTATCACGGCATCAGGGCAGTCTTTGAAATCGTTTTCCTTGAAAACCATGTTACGTTCGAGAAGTCCGTCAAACGCAATACGAGCTACTGCTTTCAAATGATCATCTATTTGTCCGAGGTACACTGCTCTTGCTGGGTCATCTAGACCAACACCTTTAAGGATGAAATGCTCTCTAAGAAATACGACCATTTCCTTGAATAGCTGTGAAAATGTTTGCAATCGTTGTATTTTTCTCAGCTTCTCCTCGTCTTGCTCTCTCCACATTAAACACAGCATAGAAATATAAATAGGATAAGGAGCCATATGTTCTGATACTACGTCATTGTTCTGTATGAAATGGATAAGACTGATAGCTTTAGTGTCGTCCTTCTTAAAATACTTCTTGATGTATACTGATATATTTTCCTTGTTGAAACCTTCAACGCGAATGAAGGAATACAATTCTCTCAATCTTTCGTTCCACCTAATCTCGTCTGCTTTCCAAGGCCGAGTCGTAACCAGGACAAGGCAGTTCTCTAGTTGATCCGATTTCAGAGTGCTTACAATATCCACGCGACAGTTTTGTAAAATGCTACTATCTAACGTCATTGAACTGCTACTGGAATATTCAATATTCTTCTCGAACTCATCTAACCCATCGCAGATTATGAATACCTTGTCCGGATTTAACATAATGTATGCATCAAGCTGGCTGGCTTGTACTTGATTGTCTTTGTTTAGATATCGTTTGACTATTTCTCCAATTGTACAATTCTCAGATTCTCGAAGTGAAATCAAAGTAACCAATTTGAAACGTTGGAACATAGTTCCCTCCACCCAGTCCCAAGCTATCTTGGCACAAAAAGTAGTCTTGCCAGCTCCAGCTTCTCCTTGCACCATCAGTCGTTTTGCTAGTTCTCCGTTGTTGTCGATTTTGAGGAGGTCTTCGTATCTAAGTGCTTTCTTATCATCACCATCTTCGGTGAGCATCGTGAGGTTGGTAAATATATCTTTTAACGGTCGGACTGAAGTATGGTCGAGAGGGTTCGCTCTTATCTTGCATATATGCTTCCTATAGAAAGACATTATATCTCTAGTGCAGGCCTTAAGTTGCTCATCGGTGAGAGCTGGGAGTGTTGATGATCGATGACCTGCACAGAAAAAGACCGGTGTGAAAGCAGCATAGGAGAACATGTATTAGGACAGGCATGATCGTTGTCCGGATATACAGACAATATTTGTCTGTATGGCTTGTGATGAAGGTAATTTTCTGAAGTATTTAAGAATAACACGTCTGTACAAACACAATAATTCGATTTTTTGTTCTCGCGGAAAACCTACACCAAGCTTGAATTCACACAAATAATGTATTTCCTATACAGCCAAATGCACTACAAGTTCACATGAGAGATAATTCTGAGATAATGCAATATTTAAATAATTGTTTCCACTTGTTTAAAATGTTAAAAGGATAGTTGAGTATTGGTAAAGAGGGCACTTGACAAAATATTTGTGTGTGAGATAATGAAAAACTGACCGTCAAATTCGAAAGATCAAAATCGGTTCAGAAACGGCTGAAATATCCATTTACATATATTTTGACTTTTTAGAAAAATTAAAAAAAAAATGCTCAAAGACTTCTTTAAAAAAAATTTAAATAGGTTTTTAAAAAGTTGTTGATAAAATCATGATGAATCATTATTTAAAAAAACATTAAATGCACAATTGTGCTAAAACAAATGATTTTTTAGAGAGTTGTAACAGCTCTTTTTGAATGATAACAGGGGATTTACTTTTATTAGTCGTTTGTAATTGTGTATCATTTTCGAGCATGGTGAAGTTATAAATATTTGTTTGTAACGTAATGGTGCAGGTTTTGGTTACTAAAGTTAAGTTTGACCAATACTCAGCTATCCCTTTAATTATTATACTAATGATGAAATGTAAGCTTATCTTTTTAGAAACGTAACGATACCAAATGTTTTCACATTTTTTTTTTTTTATTTATCAACTGCTCAATAAATGGTTCAATATGAGATCCAACATACCGAGTATTACAGTAACCGTGCAAACCAGAAACATTTTGACTTATGTTTAACTGTATTTGTGTAGACATGACATATTTGGAAAACGTTTGAAATTTTCTTCGTGCATATTTGCATTTATCTGATAATGCTTTTCATATCATGAACGTATGGAATTAAAACAATAGCTACTTTGCATTGGTTCTGTTTTTCCACGTACTTCAATTTATTATAACGATCTACTATTAACTACAACAACAAATATTCAGATAGTAAGGTAAACCAACCCATTTACTTGAACAGCAAGGAATTAACTTAGATACAAATATAATTTTATAAAAATAACTTCTCACCAGATTGCGCAGCTTGGGTGGCAGACTGTGGTACAGGTTGCGACGCAGGTGATGTCAGGGGGAAACCTGTCAGGCACAGAGAAAACAAGAATTTACATGAATAAGAAAGCATTATGAAATGCATGCATTTTGGGATATGAATATTCAAACCCACAATCACAACAATTGTTCGGTTATTGGTAACAAAATGGGAAATTAATTTGTCGATCGAATACCAACATAAGAACCACGACATCAACCCTTTTAGTTGGGTACGCATATGGGACATTTGGCCCGAATATAAATATGACACAATGCGCAATAAAGGAACATGAAAACGAGTTGCTGGTTTGTTTATTCATAATTATAAACATAACATAAACAAATACAAGCATTGCGCGCTTGACAAACTATGACACTGTTTTGAATGGCTTGGTACGAACAGTCACGTCACGTCACGTTCACGTCACGTCACGTGAAGGTTCTGTACCTTTTGTGAAACAGGTCACCCAAATCTACGAAGTGTTGGGTTACGTGACCCAACAGTTTGTAGATATACTATATGCAATTCATGAAAGCTCACGTAAATTGGCGCTTGCGTAAAACAAATTAATGTAAATTGTCGTTGAGAAGAGACTAATTCTCGGTAAATTTAATCGTGAACGAACCCGTCCTACCTATACTGTAAATACCAATTATAGGCGTACACAGGCCTGGGGCAGGGGGATGGACACCCCCTACCCCAATCCCCACCCCCTTACATAATTCAAGAAATGTCTTGGTCTCGGCCTCGAAATTTGTGACCGGTCCTGGTCTCGTCCTCGGCTGCGGTCATTTTCTACGGACACCCCCTACCCACACTCCCCCCGCTTACTTCAATTTGTCTGACGAAATATCCCCCCCCCCCCCCCTACACCCACCCCTTGAAAAAATCCTGGGTACGCCACTGCCTACAAGTAGCTAGTTCGAATGTCAAATACATTAATTGATTTATTTAATATTGATTGGTTGGTGTGATTGTTTCATTATAATGATTGACTGATTAATTGATAGATTGACTCGATTCAATAACCATAAATAAACACTATTAATCAAATCATTGTTGTATTACTTTTAAACTCATTGATCACTGCAACTCACTCACTCACTCACTCACTCACTCACTCACTCACTCACTCACTCACTCACTCACTTTCACAGGCATGCACATACAACGCCGTTAAGGGCCAGTACGCTCAGACGTCGAGCACGGGAACTTCAGGCGTATGCGAACTGAATTGTCCGCTGCGTGTAGCAATTCAGCTGGAAATCAACATTTGCCAAAATCCACGCACGACACGTCTTTAGAAATACTCCAATAACAAGACAAATAATGCAAGTGGTATGGTTGTACATTACCTAAATGACAGAACTGCATATTATCGTCTCAGATTACTCTGAATTATGCACGTACATATTATAAACATAATGATTGAAAAGATTTGATAAGGGGGTATCTGCATTTTTGTCGACATTTTTAAATCTCTTTGTGCGTGTATGTCTAGTCTTAGTAACAAGCGTTTGCAATTTAAACAATCTTGATTAAACGCTCACGTCACGATTTGGTTAACGCGACACTTCGAGTTTTACCGGCATGGAAAACGACAAATTGTTGGGTCACTTTACCCTACACTTCGTAGATTTGGGTGACCTGTTTCACAAAAGGTACAGAACCGTTCACGTGACGTTAACATGAACGTGACGTGACTGTTCGTACCAAGCCGTTTTGAATCGTATAACGGTTCATTTTCTAATTTGGTAAGTATACTACTGAAAGGGGACTGAAAGCGACTTGAACCCATGGCCAATGGAAAGGATATACTGTTTGCAGATTGCTGTCCATATTGAAGACGACACAATACAATATTGTGAATATTACACAACTACAATAGAACTTGATATTTCCCATAACATGATAACAAGGGAACCAAATAACGGGTTTAACTGGATAGGACATTATGGAAATCATTCCTCGAGCAAAATGACACCAAGGTCATAAATTTGGTTTGTCTACTGTTTTTCCTAGAGGTAATTAAGAAGCGATTTTCATGGTTATGATGAGTTTACAATTTGTGCAAATTCAACAAAGTTGTGGCTGAAAAATCGCATTTATCGGCTGGCATAGTCAATGTCCTTTGTAAAGTTAAACACTCTAACTTGATAAGAAGCGACGCAGGAGAAATTGTTTTTGATGCTGCTGTATTTGGTATATTTGTTTACTATGAGGACAAGCTGAAGGAGATATTTACATTAGTTTATATTAAACACTTACTTCCCTGTAGATGTTTATCTGCTATCATACGTAGGTTTGCATTCACCAGTGCTTCCCTGAGGACAGACTTCTCATCCCCCTTATTTACGTTGAGGTTCCAGTCCTGTAGCATCTGCAGTGTTCCATCACTAGACACGCGATGGAACCGCATGTTGGTTTTGAGGTAGTTCTCTATTGGTCCCTGCTGGAATCCTAGTGCTCTTCCCAAGGCTTCGATTTTGTCAGTATCAACGACTTCTCGAGCCACGGTACGCAGGATGGCATCAAAACTGATGGGATATGATATACATTAAGCAAACTCAAGGCAACATATGGATGATTTGTTTTATATGTAAATGTAATGTTTTTCATATCTAGATTCCACCTAACCTGACTACTCTATTTATTATAGTATCATGCTTTCTAGCTTATATAGGGGCAAAAGCCAAAAGTAGTCAACCCAAGGGTAAAAATTTCAAATTGAAAAAATCATTTTCTTTCATAATTATATGATAGGAAAGGTGAGTATCTGCAGTTTCCGGAACTGTATTCGGCTAAGCATACCGTCTCTCGGATTTCCGTATTTACCGGCGTAATCGCCGCATTCGCGTAAACGCCGCATGCCGACTTTAAGCATCGAAATTGAAGAAAAGAAATTGGGAGAAAAGTGCGCTAGGCCTAGGAAAACTGGCGACAAAAAAAGCGGGAATTTAATGGTTTTCCAAATTTTTCTCCTCATCTTGATATATTTCTTTAACAATATTTACGAAAATAAAGTTTAAAAATATTCAGAATTACCTTAGTGTCGAGCAAAATATAGTTTTCCTGAATAGGAACGAGAACTCTAGCGCTACATGTATTACGAGATTGCCAGCACTTACGAGATTGTCAGCGCAACTGGCTTACGCATGTACATGTACAAATATTTACGTACGTAAACGTTTGTACATCGAGTCAATCGCGTAGCTCGCGAGCACGCCTTAGCACGCGTAGCGGCGCTCTGTGGTCTTTGTCAAAACCATTAGTATACATTATCTTTATCATGCGATCCATAACGCACGTAGCTAGATCGATGGCAGGCAAGCGCGGCGCTGGCAGTGCATTTGTTTCGTAACTTTGAAGTTCAAAACGTATCGGATTTAGCAAATATCGGCAAAAAAAGGTGAGAAACCATTCTAGGCCAGGGTAAACGTAGACAATTTTGCTAAATAATGTTTTATCACCCAATACAATACAGTGCAATACAACCAATAGTCCCACACCTGCTGAAATGTGTTGTTTTGAGGTCAGTCAAGAGTGAAAATTTGACTATCAACGCGTATGCGCCGCACCCCAACTTTGCTTGGTTTTTTCGAAGAAAAAGTATGCGGCGATTACGCCGGTAAATACGGTAATACATTTTTTTAAAATGGAAAGCGCCCTCACAGCGCGACGGGATGGAATTTTGAAAAATTTGATTTAAAAAAAAAATAAGAAATATTTTGGATAGCTCATGCATAGGACAATTGTACCACACACATTTCGTATAATACCGCCCTCTTTAGTTGGGCCAAAAATTGCCTTATTCTGACATTTTCCCGTCCCGTCACGTTTTGACATCCATTTTTTAGCGTCACTCAATATTAGAGCAGTTATTTATTGCCATCTTCTCTGAAGTATCAATGGATTCATGCCCGAACACTTTTATGATGTCAGAATTTCATTTCCTCTTTTCAGAAAAATTCTACGAGGCTTTGACATTTTCGCGACGGGACGGAATTTAAGCCAGATTAGATCCCATTTTCAATGCAATTTCATCACAAATTTTGTTTTCTTTTGTAAACAGTTGGGGTGTAGTTGAAAGAATAAAATACAGTTTCATGTATTTTTGCTTTAGAATGAACTAATTTGCTAATTAACTAAAATTAATTTTGAGAGGAAAATGTTCACATTATTTTGGTGGGAACCCTCCTTCATATGCTATTTACAGCAGTGCTTTCACACTACATGTAAGTATACACACATTTTTCAGATTTTTCCTGAATTAAGTTTATTTTGAAATCCAAGCAGCAAGTGATAAAGAATGCTATTTTGGATATATGTCATTTTTATCTTAAAACATGAATAAATCTGTAAACACAAATTAAAAAAGGAAATAAATTTTGATACCAAAAAACGCCATTTGTTTTGTACATGGTCCAATGGGGAAAATTTGTAATTTTCTTTTTTTTTACTGTGATATCAATACTGATTATGCTTACAACTATTTGTTATTGGCCATAAGGTGAAATAAATGTTTAAAATGGCAAAACAATTCATGAGGGATTGAGAATTATTGCAATTGAAAAATTTGCCATTTGTTTTGTACATGACCAAATTTTCCGTCCCGTCGCGCTACACTACATTACAAAAATTGAATTAAACAAAAAAAATTGATGTTGAAGCTTAGCTTTTTCTTGTGTTGAGACTGAACATTCATACCTTTCTTATGATACATGACAGGATTTAACTAGGATTTTACTTTTGATGGAAACAACATTGTTTGCAAAACAAAAAAAAATGCGTCATTCTATCGTTCCGTCCCGTCGCGCTTCAAAAACATGTAGTTACCATGGCACCAGACTCATACATTTTTCAATTTTTCTGTTTGATAATATTCATCACTTTACCCTGGCCATGTAACAACAAAATTGTATCCAGTCACATCTTTATTTTGTTTTGTATGATCAAAATAGCTATCAAATTCCGTCCCGTCGCATTTGCCCATACTTTTGGCTTTGGCCCATAGTTCATGTTTTAAACACACACCAGTGCAAATGAATTGGCGATCAAATGAAAATTGCGCGCGACGATGGACTATTTATCCAAATAATTTCATGAATTACATCCCACTTCCATTTTAAACATTATCATTCTTATAATAATTTCAGCCCAATTAGACACAGGGGAACAAATCGCACACCTATTCCAACTTCCACACCAATCTAAAATAAATTGACACCTAAATCTGACAAATGCTTACCTAGATGCAATAACCAGTTTATACGTCACATTTCGAATTGGACCTAACATGATTATAATGTTGCTTAATGATTTATGACAAGGGACTCAGTTAGTGAAGTAGCTAACGGAGGCCCTGTGACGTAACATTACAAAAGAGAAAATCTATGAAAATGTTAAAGCAGCTGTGCTTCTGGTCAGTCGCTCTGGCCACACCATGCCTCTGACCTGAGCTGATTGTTTTCGTCTTCATTTTCTTAGTTTATGTTTTCATATTATATGTTTGCTCAAATTGTATGGCTGAATATTTACTCATTTTCTGACGCTTCATTTGGTCCAGGGTTGGTTTCTACATCTCCCGCCCTCGTGAGGTGAAGTTTAGAGATGAACAGCTTCCACAGACGTGTACACCTATTCTTCATACGAGATGTGAGCTTCTTATCATCCGACTTCAGATGGGTAGCTTTCTGCATTAAATAAATGAGGGTATATTACATTGATTTAGTGCTAGAACAATGATTTAAACTATACATAACAATGCCGTTCTAGAAAAAAGAAGAACAATGGCCTATAATTGACATGATGGAACCAACGGATAATTATGAAAATACATTGTAAGGAAGGTCTAAAACGGAATTTCGATTTTTTTTTTTTTTTTTTTTTTTTTTTAACGAGTTTTTGTTATAAGGCTCTTGGGGTAGTATTCTGAAATATTTCTTAAATCTATTCCTAAGTTCATGCCTTAGTCAGGAAAATAGAAATAATAGGTGGTAAAATGGTATTCCAATAGGTTGACTTAGGAAGATCTTAATGCAAATTAGTAAGCTTTTGGCTACGCCCACAGGGCAGCTGTGAGCCCATGACTGATTGTTTAATTTACAAGCATCCAATCAGAAAGGTGAATGAAGCCATATAAACTATCGTTGAAGTTTGTTTGCTCGTTTTATGAAATTATCGGAAATAATTGTATTGGCCAAACTAATTGATTAGTATTGTTGAAAAAGCATAAAAAGTGGCTTGCGTGGAAAAATCCGAACTTAAGTGTCTTTAAAATAAATGCAGAAATATCAGTTAAAACTTTTATGAAAGCCGCTGACATTAAGTCGAAATTCACCCGTCAGTTTGGCCCGTCTACGCAGGCCACATCATTCTGTACGCTCGTTCTTGCAATACACACGTGCGAAACCGTGTGCCGCATTTGCCATAATTATGATTAGCACGCAGCGCACGAGGATGCATATCAACATACAACTGTCGGCGATTTTAATTTACAGTGAATGAGTTTTATAACATTTGTATCGACCCGTATTAGTTAAAACATATTCTTTCACATGATTGGTAATAAGAGCGTACATTTGAATTTTTGTGTGTGGGGCGATTCCCACTACTGGCATTGGCCTTTAATATCATGAGCTTTTTCAAATACTACACTTAGTTTGTCTTTACTCACAATATAAGTGCCCTCTAAACCAAACCTGTACTACCCCTTAAAACTTCTAGTGGACATGTTAGGGACATAACTCTGGTCATTCATGTCATTATTGAATGTGAATGGTCAATGGCCAACGTATCCAATATGTTCGTCAAGTGGCTTACCTTTCTGGCTTGCAATGTTAGGCGTCGGACATGGTCCCTACATCGACTGAAGATTCCAGAAGAACTACTCGATGAATATCCTGGCTTCGAAGTCTCACGTTCGGGTGGTGAGTTTCGGTTTTCGTCAATGCAGCTAGTTCTTGTTTGAATCGGATCTGTATTTATGATGAGTGTTGGATGGTTTCTCAGAATTGATGAGCTGGGATAATTGTTCGCTTGGTCCTTGTTTGTTGTTTGTGTGTTGTCTGTGAGTTTGTTTTCACGAACACCTGTGCCTCCCGGTTGGCGTTGTTTTCTGTCCGTGGATAGTGTCTCCTTGTCTGTTGGATGGTTTCTCAGAATTGATGAGCTGGAATAATTGTTCGCTTGGTCCTTGTTGGTTGTTTGTGTGTTGTTTGTGAGTTTGTTTTCCCGAACACCACCGTCTCCTGTGTGGCGTTGTTTTTTGTCCGTGGATAGAGTCTCCTTGACTGCATTCGTGCCAATTGTGTCTGCTGTTTTCTTCGGGGATTTTGTTGCTTTCCCCCGCTTCCACTTCTTAATTTGGCGTTGAAGCTTCTGTATCATCTTTTTTGTCTGTTTGATTTTGAGTCGTTTCAACAACATCCGTTTAGTCTTTTTCTTCTCCCTATTCAGCCATTTCTTCCCCCTTTTCTTCTGATCACTCTCGATAATTCTCGTCTCATTTTTCGTAGTCTTGCAGCCACACGTTTCGCTGTCGGCTTGAGGTCTTGTAATGAATCTCCCAATCCTGGCTCTCCAGTCACACAGAGAGACAGGCATGGTGGACAGGTGCTCAGGTCACTCCTTCAGCTGAAAAACTAGTCTTCTCTCCTTGTCAATCTTGTTACCAACCTGAAGAGAAGTAAGAAAAAGGAGATTTATTTGACATGCCTCTATGATGTTCTTTGTAGAGGTTTTGTTCCTACAACCAGTCAATGTTGAACATTGGAAATATTAATTCTCATTTTGATAAGAAAAAAACAACGTGTAAGTATAATCTAATCAAGAAACACAAGTAATTCGAGATAAACGTGTAATCATCATTGTAGCACTACCCCCACAAACTAAAGTTTCGCGTACAGCGGATTATACCACAGACCATAACCCAATAATGAACAGTGGCGTAGTTCTGGATGCATGAGAGGCACCCCCCTCCCCCCCCCCCCCCCCCCAAGAAAACAAATACATATAATCATGATATGAAATAAAATAAGATAGTAAAAAATTATTTGTTAATAAAAACAGTAACAGACGTGAGGGTTATATTTGTAACAAAAACAAATCATAGATTGTGCCCACCCCTCCCCTTAAATAACTATCGTATCGAGCAATGGCGAAGCTAGCCTACGGAGCAGAGACATCGTTCTATGCTCCCCCTCCCCCGTTCAGAGATCCATATACAACTTGGATATGTATAAACTGTGCGTACTGAATGCTGATAAACCCACACCATCCCCCCCCCCCCCCCCTCCCAACAGACACACACACACCCCGTCCCATGTTTCACACCCATTGCAACCCCTGTTTAACGGTTTCTGGCTAGTACACCGCTGGCGGAGTGCCATGCATGTCTATTAATCAAAGTCTATAGAGCTGTCACATCTTAAATGCGCTTAATTGAAATACAATGTGTGTGATTTAATGTTGGTTAAACGGTCATAACTATTTGCATACATATTTTTTTTAATTCATCCCATTTGGACAATTGTGCCTAATCAAACTGTTTAGGTTGTTTATAGTTATTGTATTATTACACATCAGCGTTAATTTGCATTTAATATGTTTAAGGGTTAATTTTTTTTTCGGAAAGGTGTGGTCTTAGACAATTATGCCAAAACAGTATCACTCCCACGTATTGAAGTTATGGTTAGCGATGATTGTGCACGTAAATACAGTGAAAAAAGAACAGCTTTGCGAAAAACAGTGGTCCGATCAGCAAAAGAGCTACCCTACACAAATACAACGAATTAATACAACATGAATAAATAAAAGGGGGCATTTAACCCCCTTAATTCCCCCACCTCGTCTGCTTCATGGCCTATTGGAATAAATCGCTGTGTAGATATGTAACGCATTACTTTGCTCACATGTCTGGCATGTCTCATTCCGCCATATTTGTATTGTACACGGGGCAACATATTACAAAATACCCTTTGGACTTTGCAAAAGAAAATATAAATCCTACAATTATTGCCCTTATGTACGATTCAACCTTATCAAGCGTCGCACCATTGATAAGAAGAACACAATGAAGTCCAAGTTGTATGCATACACGCACATATCTCCATATAATACGTGAAATCTAGTTTCGTTTTCTGAATAGGCACACTAGCTACTAGGAAAATGTAGGACTTTGCCCTGTTGGCTAGTTTTTTTTTTGTTCTCCATGACTCATCTGCTCATAAAAAGGACACTCAAAGCCAGGAAACAAAGCATTTCCAAGCGTACACGGCGGGGCTAGGGGTTGCACCCCACCTCCGACATGTCCCAAAGTTATGAAAAAGGGTTATTTCAGAGGCGTAGGAAAACACAATGCATTGGGGGGGGGGGGGGGGGGGGGGGTGGGGTGGGGGAGTAGGCAGAGCATTGTACACAAACAATGCTTTGCCCCCAATGCATCGTGCTTTGCAAACGAGCCGACGCCTCTGGGGTTTTTTTCATGCAAACAGCACCATAAACCAGAGTAAAACCATGCCTTTCTGGCCACAAGTCATATCACATTTGTCCAAACACTATGGTCCTAGGCAAGTCAAAGCAATCATATCCTGTTTAGGCAAATACGTTATATTTCATTGCGGCTAGATTGATGTTCTTTGTTTGTCAAGTTTAAACAACTAGAAAGATATATGTATCAACGTATCTCAGCCCCAATCCCACTCCCTTCCCCCTCCCTTCCCCCCTCCGCAAACATGTCTGCAAGTACGCCCATGAAAGCGTTTGTTACTCAACGTCTTTTTTGTGAAAAGGTGTCAGGGTTTGCAGATTGAAGATCAAACTAACCAATAACAACACAAAAACACGAATATAGGCTACACAATGATAACCTATCATAAAAGGGATCTAGGGAAAGCCATAAGTTTATTTTTAAAAAAATTATTAAATTTCTTAGGCATAGATTGTTGATTCAAATCATTCATATTTTCTATTATAAATGGGATTTTATGTTCTTGATGTAACATTTATGAAAAGTCTAAAATACTTGCATGTTTGCTTTTGAAAAAATTGTTTTCCAAGGAAACATATGGCTTTATATAATATTTAAGTCCAACTTAGAGATAAGTTCAACTTAGGATCTTTGCAAAACATCCCCCATTTAACATTTTCAACATCCACAAACTGTACGTACAACACATCACGGTGCCCTTCAGTATACCGGGCGTATCAAAAAAAGCGTTACACTTTTGAAAAAATTGTCAACATTACATTTTTATATATTTATAAGATTTGTTCATGTCGATGGATGCCCCATGGTCTCATCTATCAAGTGCCACTAACAAAACAAATTTTCGTTCACGCTTGGGCGAACACTGACAGTTTTTGTACAGAGTGTCAAAAATGGCTTGCGCCAAATTGAAAGAAGAGGGACAATTAAACCAGCAGACTGAATAAGTAGTCACATTCAAACAAATTGCTCTTTGCCATAATTTAAGAATATTTTATGATTGTGTAATAATTTTGTGCAATTTTCTATCATAATTTAACTGATTTCATTGTTTTATATGCATGGGTGAGAATCAATAATGGGTAATTACTTCAAGATCTTTTTTAAAGCACAGACACATCAAAACCACATGCCAGTCATTCATTCAAAAAGTACCAAATCAATTAATCTTCAAATCATTCAACCGATTCATCAATCAATCAATGAGAAATCAACCAATCAATCCATCAATCTATCAATCCAATCAGCCCATCAATCTATCAACATGAATATTCGTTCATGCATGCTTCTGGGTCATCTTTTGTATGTGTCACACTCAATGAAAGGATTTGCATCGTTAATGAGGACAGGCTGGACATTTTGTCATGAACGATGCAAATCCTTTTATTATCTATCAATCTATGGCTTATTTATTGTAACCCATGCATAAAGCAATGAAATCATTTAAATTATGATAGAAAATTGCCACAAAATTATTACACTATCATAAAATAATCTTAAATTCATGGCAAAGAGCAATTTGTTTGAATGGGAGTACTTATTCGGTCTGCTGGTTTAATTGTCCCTCTTCTTTCAAATTGGCGCAAGCCATTTTTGACACTCTGTACAAAAACAGTCAGTGTTCGCCCAAGCGTGAAGGAAAATTTGTTTTGTTAGTGGCACTTGATAGATGAGACCATTGGTCATCCATCGACATGAGAAAATCTTCTAAATATATAAAAATGTAATTTTGAAAAAAGTTCAAAAGTGTAACGCTTTTTTTGATACGCTCTGATATACATTCTAAATTAAGTCTTCTACAGAAATTTACTGTGCCCAATCAGGTCCGTAGACATTATCTTTTAAGGGCCGGTCATACTTGCGGTAGTGGACCTAATTGAACGTAGTGGTGGCTAACGTTGTTGATCGTAGTTGAACGAAGTTGAAGGTAGTTGAACGTACTAGCATCCGTATCGTACCGTAGTTGTCCGTGATACTAACTAAGTATTAACTCGAGAGAGCCGTGATCTTCGATTTAATGTTTGAACATGTTCAAAAGAGCGGTACGTTAAATGCATCCGTAGTAATAACGTACTAAACCGAAGTTTAAACGCGTAGTCTAACGTAGTCGAACAAAGTCTAGCGTAGTCTAACGTACTTCATTACGTACTTAAATGTAATAGCGTATTCTAACGTACTTTACCGTGTAC
The DNA here is from genome assembly GCA_037951105.1 of Echinarachnius parma. Lineage (NCBI taxonomy): Eukaryota > Metazoa > Echinodermata > Echinoidea > Clypeasteroida > Echinarachniidae > Echinarachnius > Echinarachnius parma. The sequence continues at coordinate 37,856 of JBAMJV010003395.1, forward strand.
AAAACCAGCATCGACAGTCTTGATCCAGACATGTTTTAGTAAAAATATAGACAAATTTCACAGAACTGCTATGTTTGAAAAACAAACGCACAATGGCCGTACACAACCACCGGCTGGCTGTTTATACTTCGTGCGGGGTTGCTATTGACCGTAGTTTGACGTTCTTTAGCGTAGTCCAGCGTAGTGGCTACCGCAGTCTCTCGTACTCAAGCGTAGTCAGACGTACCACTCCGTACCTGTCCGTGAGCAAGCTGTACCCACATCAGCATTGTCTAGCGTAGTTTAATGTACTTAACCGTACTTATCCGTACCCTTCCGTGGCTAACCACCGTACCTTAACGTAATTCAACGTAGTTACACGTTGTTCAACTTAGTTTAACCTAGTTTAACGTACTTACACCACGTCTGACCCACATTAAATTACCCTACGGATCACTACGTCCCCTACCGCAAGTATGACCGGCCCTTGATGAGGAGGGGGTGCGTTATTTACAAAGATAGGACCAATCATGTCAATGGTCATGCAAATACAGATTTCTGTTACATGTCTATTGGGCATTCTCGAGAGAAACGCAATTGGGCTATTCCACGTCACTCACGTTACATTTGATCCAAAATCACAATGTTTCACAAAAAGAAGCTGTCACCTCAATTTTGTTTCATGACATACCACTAGGGCAAACACATATGCAAAGGCAGGCGCGCCGGAAGCAGTTTTGGATTGGGGGGGGGGGGGGGGGGCAAAACCCTAAGGGGGCTCACGATTTATGTGTTTAGGGGCTCATGCCGAACCACACTCACAGAGTTGCCAACTTTGAGCCAGAGGTGAGAGCGAGACATTGCGAGGATAAAGCGGCTAAGCCCGAGGGAGTGAAGTGACTGAGCGGAATCCCCCCTCCCACGGTAGGGAGCTTTTGCATTTTTTTGACTTGAAATTGTGCAATCTTGTGCATAAAAACATAATCCAACAACAAAGCTTACAGCCAAAAATGAGTCCCCGAGGGAGCGAAGCGATCGAGGGCTGGGTCAGAACCAGAGGGGGAGGGTTTGGGAGGGGGTATCCCCATCCCACGGGGAAGATTTGGCATTTATATACTTGAAATGGTGCAATTTGGTGCATAAAAACATAAACCATATGCCACATTATTGTATGATCCAACAACGTAGCTTACAGCCCAAAATGAGTCCCGAGGGAGCGAAGCGACCGAGGGCTGGGTCAGAGCCAGAGAGGGAGGGTTTGGGAGGGGGTTTCCCCCCTTCCACGGAGAAGATTTTGCATTCATATACTTGAAATGGTGCAATTTGGTGCACGTCACACAAACAGCCAGAGCAATAACAGCCTACACAGGAACTACGTGGACCGGTACAGAAAAATCCACCCCAGACGTACCATACGCAAGTTACACGTCAAACTGATATAATTTGTGTGCGCGCAAAGCGCGCATCGAAAACGTTAAATGGATGTATAACTTAGTTTTTAAACGTTAGAAATAACAAGTATTGGGTGATAAAGTTAATTTTTTCCTTTTCCTTTTTCTTTCTTTCTTTTCTTTTTTTTTTTTTTTTTTTTTTGAGGGGGGGGGGGCTTTTTTTTTTTGGGGGGGGGGGGGGGGGGGGCAAAAAAACGCGTTTTGCCCCCCCCACTTTTTGGATTGGGGGGGGGGGGGGGGCGGCGGCCCCCCCTGCCCCCCCTTCCCACTTCCGGCGCCTATGTGCAAAGTGTAGTAAATGATTCAACACTTTGTTTGTTATTTTTTTAGAGGAGGTTTTAATGAGCGTCACTCACGTTACGCGTTTTGCCCCCTGTAAATTTTCAATGAACTTAGCTTGAAACGCAAGCTAAAACTATAACACTTCAGAGCAAATTATGTTGATGCAACTTGCTATTATTTCCCAATATCATATTAATACTGTTTAAAGTTAGCCTCTATCATGCATTTTTTAAAGAACGGACAGTAAACAAAAAAATGAACCGTCACTCACGTTACGTCACTCACGTTACGAAATGAAAATGCCATAACATGGGTTTTTTTGACATTACATGCAAATTCAATTCTTTTGCAAAGAATTGTGTTAAAAGCCTAAATTAATGATATTTAGAGGCATTCACAACTTTCTGCTATAATTATTTGGCCAAATTTGTATTTCAATATTTATGTACACTCACGTTACTTTACACTCAAATATTTTTTTTTTCTCAAACAATCGTGTTAAAAGCCTAAATTAAGGATCTTTAGAGGAATTCACTACTTTTGGGTGCAACCAAAAAAATACACGGGGGCAAAGGGCGATTCGCCCCCGATACCTTTAAAATCGCCCCCGGAAAGCGCCAGAAACGTACCAAACATGGCATAATCAGATAGATCACATCATGATAATCATTTATTAGACTCTTGAGCAGTGAAAACGATGTAAACAAAAAAAAAGAGCCCCCGTGAGCCCCAAAATAGCCCTCGTGAATAATTTCACGAGGGCGTTTTTTTCCTTCAAAATTTTCAAAATCGCCCTCGTGAAAAAAAAAGTATTTTTTGGGTTGTTTGGGTGTGATTATTCATCAAAAATGTTACTTTAGGTAACTAGCAGTAATAATTTGCACTGGCAATATCGTCACTCACGTTAAATCGTCACTCACGTTACATTTTTCACAGTGATGCTACATGATGTTCCCAGTCAATATGAACCTTATAATTTGTGGAGGACATCTAGACCTGGTAGTAGGAGGAAAATTTAGTTAAGCCCCATTCACTCACTCTCATTGAACAAAAGAAATAGAGAGGAAATTGTAATGTTTCGTCACTCACGTTACATTTCCACATGTCCTGTGTACTAGAATATATTGTCAAAAAAAAATCATCTGATAAGCCTACAAAACACTATCATTCAGAAAGTTAGACACATTGTCAAACAAATTAAGTCAGAATTTTTTTTTTTTCTCGGAATCAGATAAATAATAATACCCTTGATTAGGTGGCAGTGATATTTTTCAGAAATGTAATGAAAAACAAATTTGAGCAATAAAAGTGGCGCCGTAAAATTATCAAAACACCTCAATATTTTGGATTTATGTTGAAGTAAAAATAACAAAAAGTTCCAAAGACAAATTTGAAATTTCATCATTTTGGCCATACCTCCGTGAATAGCCCAAATACGCATTTATAAAAAAAAATATAAATATTTTGTTGTTCAAACAATGTAGTTTATCTAGCAGTGGTATTATTTGTAGCCAATAATGGAGCCACAGAGTGCTGGTCACCCCACCCAAACCCCCCTCCCCCGAAAAAAAATCATATTACACATTTACATAAAAACAGTCTTTTTTGAGAACTCCAGATAAGAATAAAAGAGCATGACGAGAGGTGCATTGACCTTTAAACCTCACGAACATCGCGCCAGCAATGAAAACATATAATGGAGTTCAAGTTATATTTATTCCGAAGCCAGGTTATGCACATATAGTTCTGCCCATCCTGAAATTCAGTTCCGTTTTATTAATGCGCTTTGGATATTGGATTGTTTTACTTAAAAGAAACATGTACATGTTGAACAATAATTTTGTTATTAACTTTTTCAAAGTGCACTTCAGCATTTTTAACTGGCGGCACATTGTTTAATGTGTGTTCATCAATGGCCCAGATGATCGTTCCTGTATTGGCAATGCCTAGGCAATGCCTAGTACAAATGACTTCAAGATTAATTTGATAATTTCCTTGCCTAGTCTGTTGCGTTCAATTAATGAGAGGTCATACCTAAGGCTACATTTATATTATGATAGTAATTTATCATAATGAGAACAATCTTAATCTGAGAACATATAGTTTAAATTATATTGCGTTTAATAATTAAAGACTTTCCAGTCTACATATTTTAACCCATTGCAACAAATCATATTAACATTATGACTATTTTTTTAACTCAGATCGGATTATTAATTTGCTTTAATGAATATTATACGGTGTCTAATGTATTATCAACCCATTGACAAAACTTGATATAACATTCAATTACTCCTCTGCACAATTGAATCCTTTTTGACGTTTGCTTCTATTTTGTAAATTGCTCTAAACATCGTAGATTTTCGAGGTTTGAGACTTTCAAATCTCGTCCCAATGGCTGCATTCACACCAATGTTTTTCTTCATGAGTTATGTACAGTGATATAGTAAATGAATGCTTGTTGAACCCTGTATCAACTAATTGTTTGCTTCTGTGTCATTTTCGCCACTTCATTGATATGTATCATGTGTGGCATATAATGCATGGTGCGCAGGGGAATTTTTTTTATCGGGGGGGGGGGGGGGAGGGGGCTGAGGTATTTTTGCCCTAATATGTTTCCTTCCCGACTGCCACCTTACAAGCAATAACAAAAATGGTCCTCACCTTTCTTGATACTCAAAATAATGGCTTAGTCAGAAAATAACACAGTTTTGCCGGAAAATAAGATGACTTTGCCCAAATGTCACATGACATAGTTTTGCCCGAATATAATTGCATGGCTGCAGCCGCCCCCCCCCCCCCCCCCCCCCCCCCCTCCCCCCGGCCCACCGGCCCACCGCCTAATGCGCCTACGATCAAATGTACGACAAGGGGGGCCGCAGTATTTATGGCACACGGTATGATGTGATCTCCGATTTGAAGTACGGAATTGTATCATTGTTGATAAAATAGCAGTTTAAAGGAATCTAGTAACAATGTCCAAATCCATTAAATACACTTACCTAAAGCTATAGGCCTAGCGGTTCTCATGAACCTTATTATACCCGTGATAATAATATTAACACGAAAAAGCTTTCTGTTTTCCAAATTTATCTTCATGTTATTTTCACACATCACTCAGTGGACATTATCATATCACATAAATACCCATTTTACCGACCGTCTGCCAGTTTTTCACATGCCAACAAAGACGTTACTAGATCTCTTTTACCTACAGTATTATGTATTTCATATTACTTGGGGGCGGGGGCACAAGGGGCAAGGAGCCCCACCCCCCCCCCCCCCCCCCCTCTACCACACGGCAACATTCTGCAATGCATATAGCCCAGTTATAGCTTAATTAGGTTATTTATCCAATTTGCATATTCCCCAGAAATTTAGTAAAATCGTATATATTTGGTGAGCCCGGAAGGTACAAATGACGAGTAATACCACCTTTCCAA
>JBAMJV010003396.1:0-15105 GCA_037951105.1 Echinarachnius parma
CAAACAAAGGGTTGGCTAGTCATATATCGGTTTAATTGTCTCTGTGGTGACATGCTTTATGGAATAGTTTTTGAAAGTTTCAATGATAAAACAAAACTAGGTGTGCCTTAAAGATACAAGACAAATGACAATAGAGAAATTAGAAAAAAATAAACCGTAGCCTTGGAGAAGCGTTACGTGTATAACATTCACTTTTTTAAAATGCAAAATCATTGATTTTTGTTAGTTGGTAGTTATTGCCCAATCTGTTGTATAACTGGGCAGACAGGGCTGATGACCTTTTAAATCAAGTGTATACGTGTATGCATTCCCTTTTTTTTTCAATGCAAAATCATTGATTGTTGTTAAGTTGATAGTTTTTGCCCAATCTGTAGTATAACTGGACAATACAGACAGGACTGATGACCTTTTAAATCGAGTTCTACAACAATCTGTTTTGCAAACTGCCAATCAGATAATGTTTTAGAGTTACTGAAATACAGGGTGTGTGGCTCATTGGTATAACATATGTCTCATGCACGGGAGGTCGTAGGTTCGAACCCCGGCCAAGTCATACCAAAGACTATTATTACTAAAAAATAAATGGTTCCTACTCCTTCTACCAAGGAGCTCGGCATACATTAGAGTACGGTAGGGTAATAATAAAGTTATATGTTATGCAGGGCCCGCTGGAAAAGCAATGTTCGTTACTGAAGTGGCTACCTTGGATAAATAAGACGTTATTATTACCATTAGATCATTACAATACACCGGAAAATGGCGGAGTGTCGTTTTTCATGAAGGAAGGGTGGACATTTATAACCCCCTTTCTTGAAATCCCATTACCAAGTACACCACAGTTTAGATATAAAATGTTTTTTCTTAAGTATTTCTCAAATTGAGGTTTTGTTTATGATCCTAATGCAATTTGTTGTTTGTCAATCGTTGAATACTTAATGTTTAGTTTGAACGTATTGTTTTGTTTTGTTTTGGTGGGGAGGGGGGAGGGGGGGTGTCGAAATCCTCTCTCGTTTGTGCAATCATCAATGACTTTGAGTACTTTTACTGTGAAGAGGATAACATATTCGGAATGGAACGAAAGCCCTCCGGTACTTGGCCCTTTATGATGGATATTGTGGTTTTGTTCCTAATGGGATTTAGTAACTTTGTAGGCATGTGAAAAAAGCGGGGGGAAATGGTTTATACATTAAAATGTGTATTTTTGTGACTTGATATTTCCACTAAGTGATGTGTTAAAATCTCACATTAAATGGATGTTAAATTGGCCGAGGTAATAAGCAAAAAATACAAAGTGATATTTGCAGACTCATTGCACTGACTGTACACAGTTATACAGTTATCCAGTGGATAATTACAAAATCCAATACTTCAATCATAAATATCTTTTTAACGAAAGGAAAGTTCGGAAAAAACAAAAACCTGTTCAATGCTTCTATTTGTAATAGCAATACAACAATATATGAGAGAACCACTAGAGTAATTAAGTAAGTTTTGTGGATTTGTGACAATGTTACTATAGGTTCCTTTAAACGACCACTCGGTCTGAGGGTGTAGCATAAAAATCTGACCGCTGAAGGGTGTGTATGAAGTAGGTATACCTTTTAAAGGATCTAGTAACTTTGTTGACATGTGCAAAAAGTGATGAATGGTTGATACAATGTATACTGTTGTTAATTGATATGTCAACTGGGGTATTGTTGGTTGAACATTTCAAGTTAATGACGTTATACATGTATATATGGCCGAGAAATGAGCAAACATGCAAGTGATATTCACTAACTCATTGCACTTACTTTGATACTCGGCTTAAATTATCCCGTAGACAGTTTAACTTCTGAACACTTCAATCGAAAATATCTTTTGAACGAAATGGAAATTTTAAAATACTCGAAACCAGTCCCGTGTTTTTATTGTTTATATTATGAAAGGTATGACATGTATGAGTAGAACACTAGAGTTCCAAGTAAGTTTTGAGGATTTGGATCACTATAACTAGTCACTAATACATGGTGAAGTTGGTTGTAAAAAGCAACGGAAAAATACATAAACTATGCATAATTACATTATTCTCCGTCCCGTTGAGACTGAACCTTATATTGGCCCAGTACCGTCCCAAAAATATTAAGGCGACCGGAAAATGTTCTGGTTCGCGCGTGAGAAGATTAATTTATTGTTTGAATATCCTTTGTCTTGTTTTGCAAAATACATGCGAAAGCTCACTATAATATTTTATAGAGTTCACGAACAAGTGAATTGGGGAGAGGTGCTAGCTGCATCTCGTTTGAGTGAATCATCCGTCTTCTTTAGCTACCGTCGTGAAAACGAAAGCTCGTTAATGCATATCAACAACCCGGCCGTGTCATTCGGTATTGAAAGGTGTGAAACTGATCGTTCTCGAGGTAAAACAATATACCCCTATTTGTGGCGTTTCGCGTAGATTTCAGCATAATTTACCGGCCCCCTTTTCACACCAAAAACTAATGGGCATACAAAAATACCCCTTAATTGTTGCATTCGAGTATAACATTAACAATATAACCCTTTTTAAATACTTCAAGTACACAGATAAATCATAATTGTGGCCCTTCACAAAAGGTACCCATTTTCACATTTTGTGCGAACGTTTTTTTTATGTACCCTTTTCTCTCCGCGAACAAAGTCATGAAAATAATATACACCCTTTTTCCATTTCCGCGAAACATGTTGTTCGCGAACACGTCGCGCGAAAATTGACCCCTTTTTTCGCGAAATTGTGTAACGATCATGCGTTCACCACCCGGGATCTGTGGTCATTGAAAACACTATCCATTCTCTCTCGTTCGCAACCCCTACCGGCTTTGCTACCAGCCAACGCTGTGCTGCGTGAGTGACTGATCGCGCGGTGGTCCCTGCGACGAGATTTCTCGGTCGTGACCGTGTCCGAACTATCAACAATGCGCTCTCCATGCATGGGTCTGTCACATGGTCAACAATGAAGGCAGTGGCGTAGTCACGGGGGGGGGGGGGGGGGCACTTGACTCCCCTCCTTTTGTTTTGTTTTTATTCATAATATAATAACAAAATTGAATATCAGAAAATAAATTAATTAATAAATTAATAACAAAATAGAATATTTAGAAATGTGACAAACACTGTATAAGGGGAAATTTTGTGTAAAAAAATACATAAAAGTGCCCCACCATCAATTTTTCGCGTGCCCACACCATTCCCCAATCAGTCCCGACCACGCTATGCAACTGAGCAAGGGCAAAAGAGGGGTCAATAGTATATGGATGTACAGAGTGGGGCTTTTAACACTCAAAGGGGAGATTTTTAAACGAAATTTTAGATTTGTTTTTATAATGCGAAAGGTACGTAATCATTATAGAAATGTAGAGAAAGAATAGAATAGGTGTTTTTTTTTTTTCTTTAAACAAACAATACAAAATCCTATATTTGACGTCGATTTCATGTAAGATAAGCTGTGCTTGGGGATCTTGATTGGGTGGTCACAACTAATAACCTTTACGACAGCGCCCTCTGAGATCTATAACACGAGAGTGTCTGTAAGGTATCAAGAGTAGATGTGGACATATCGCTAGTGAACCTTCCAGGATATTGGGGCGTTTCCGGGTTATAAACTCGGTGACCATAATTATCTTTTTTAAGTATTAAAAGCTGACCAACGTCACTAAAAGGGAATCTTTAGAAACCTAATTCCACCAAATAGGCGGTGTGTCGCGCTCATTTGATAAACAACAATTTCTTAGAAAATCCAACGACTCAAGTATTCTCTTTAAACACGATTCCCGCAATACAATCGCTAAAGTTTCAAGTTTCCTCTAATGGAGTAGTAGTTTCGGACACTTAACTAAGAGTAGCTATATTGGTCACGTGACCTAGTGACCTAATTGAGTCAATTGTCTGTATATCCTAACCCATTTCTTGTTAAAACACGCAATCGAATCTCAATTGCATCACTCGACATCATTCAAACGGGTATCACATCGGATTGCCCAGAAAATCCGCGGAAGAGTGGTACTTTGTAAGACATCTGTATAACAAATTAGGGGTGTTTTGGGTTACACCTATATTCTAACACCTAATCAAAATGGGGTGTCTTTGTTACGGGGTTAACGATATCAAAAATTAATCCCATATTTACGATTAAAAAGGACTTTAAGAATATTATTTTGAAACCGAACGCTGAAGCCTATTAAACTCGACGTCAAAAGTGGAAAACAACTTTAATTGTTGGGAAATCAGTGGATATTAAAGAAGAGGTAATTTAACAATATTTTGACTTCGTTGTTGTTGTTATTGATGTTGTTGTTGTTGTTTTATTTAGTTGCCAAATGGGTGGTTGTTTAGTATTCAGGTGGTTATGTGTTGTTGTTGTTTTAAATAAAATACCTCTCCTATTTAGACAGTTGTTATGAGTACTCGGATACTCTATCGTCCAACTATAGTATCCGATCGGGATAAAATCAGACATTGATTTCCTCTGTTTTCACTAGGTAAACATTATTCTTTTTCTATGCAAATCTCACATTTTCAAGAATCCTACAATGTTATTGCTGAATGATTGAAGTCTCAAATATAACTTTTGAGAAAAGACAAATATGAAGTTAGTGGATAACTTTAATACTCTCATCCATCGCCTATCTCTGTCTTATGTATTTGAGGAAACGTACATCAATAATGCATTTAAATGAAATAACAAAATGTCCTAAGAATTATCTACACTACCGTGATTGACAAACGTATCGCACGTGCGGAATACATTGTTTAACACCTCACCATCATGATTGATAATAGGAACCCCGCTACGAGTCCGTAATAGGTGTTGCACCCCCGGTGAGAGGCGAGCGTCCGGACAAGAACGAGAAGAGAGGGGGGGGGGGGGGGGGGGGGGGAGATGAGACGCGTGTAGGGTGAGAGGAGGGGGTGCGAAGGGGCGAGAATTAGAGAGGGAGAAAAGAAAAAGGGAAGAAAGAAGAATAAAGCTAACAAACAAAGATAGAGAGAGTGAGTGGGAGAGATTGGAGGGAGTATGGAGAGGGAGAGAGAGAGAGAGAGTGAGGGATGAATATCGAACACACGTGGTTCTGAGTTTTCACGGCTAACAATCGACCCTGTTCTAAGACGGTGTCAGCCATGTGTCACTCCCCGGCGAGAACTAATAGTATGAAATGTCAATTGGATTACGGCCATTGCACAGGTGACAATTGGAATGCGTGCGTGCACGCGTGCGTGAATAGGACATTTACACGGTACAGTTATTGACTTAGTATGCACAATTTGTAAACCGATGATTCGTATTGTTTGAAGAAAAACAACACTAATATTGATAGTATGGGGCTAATACAATTGTGTTAATGATACTTAGACTTGTCCTGAACATGCTGAATGATATAACCTTGTAGTAAGGGCATTTAGTTAAATATGACAGCAAAATTACGCTAATTTTAAGGTGTGGTTCGATTGATTAAATTCTGTCAATATTCTATTGCAAGTCAAAATGACTGCCATCTTGGACGCCATCTTGGATTTGGAGGTGCTCACAACAAATGCTTCGAGGTACACCTGTAAAATATGTTTTCCATCAAAATACTGACAAATAAAATTGACGCACTATTGTAGAGATCCGGCAACTGAACTTCTTAAAGGGAACCTCCACCCAAGAATAATGTTCTAATAGATGGAGAAAACAAATGGTTACATTTTAGTGGTCCATTCCATCAACAATAAAAATTACCGTTGGTTAAGGTGATGGCACAAACTATCACTTCCGAGGCGATCTGGATGTAGCTATCTTTCCGAAGCGAAGCTGAGGATAGATAGCGTATACATTCAGATCGCCGAGGAAGTGATAGTTTGCCATCGCCTGAAACCAAAAGGTGATTATTTGCTTTATATTCCACATCAATTATTTTGATCACAAACGACCTATAACTAACACAAAGGGCTAAATAGTTTGGAATATTGAGCAATTGATCGAGTCTTTTATTTTAATTTCGTCAATCCTGCACATGAACAAGATATATGATTAAAAGTCAAAGACGCTTATACCATTGTCTATTAAGCGTAGCCGCGCGCAAACGTTGCGCATCAGCGCGCTACCTTTCTGCGCACTAACGGGCGCACGTGTATACTTCAGGCAAAGACTGTAGAATTACAAGACAGCTCACTGGCGGTCGCGCAGCGATGTCCCTTCAAACAGAATGAAGATTCAAATCGAGCTTAAGCCTAGAGCTTAGTAACCATATGAAATTTATTATATCACTGTATTTGTGTCATTTTTATTAATAAAAAAACATTTTAAAATTATAGACGATTGCTTTTTTTGGAAATTCAGTTCCATTCTTTAGTAAGAATTTAAAAGAAAATAAGGATCAAACTGTACTTACAAATACTCGGCAAATCAGGCTAGCATGAAGATTGAGCAACAGCTTAAGTGTCGACCTTAGTAACCTATAGGAATATGTTTTTATGTAGAATTAATATTATCCTCATGATAAGAAAAATATTTAAAAATTATAGTCGATAGCGATTTTACAATTGAAATCAAAGCTGTGAGAAACATATTTTTTAAATTTAAAGATTTGTTACCGTGTAGAGAAAAATGGCAATGGCTACTCGCGTGTTATAATGTTAATGCGCGCTCAGTCCGCGCACTGTCTTTATTTAATTCTTTATATTTTACGCGCAAATTGTGCCCAAAGCAAATTTCACGCGCGATATGCAAATTTAGGGTCGTCAAATTTTATCACGTCATCTTGAAGTTATTTTTAGTCAGGCGAAGTAAACATTGTTATTGTGACGTCATAATGAAAAGCCTGCGTATCAAAGTGCGTGTTAATTTTGTACATCGCGCTCTGCCCATTCACGTTGTACAGGATAATTGCACAGTGGTCGGTCTTTCCATTAAGCGTCTTTGCTTCAGGGGCGTCATACTGCGCGCTAATCTTGGAAACTTTTATGAACTGGCTAACATGGAATTCTGGGATACGTTTAGTCTAGGATCGAGACCCTCGATCGCATGCTGAACATAGCGCGACCAACGAGAGAGGTCTGCGTAACATCATGTGATCGCTGCTCACGAGGCCTCGGCTGGCAGCCATCACTGCTGTTGTGCAGATCTCTCTCGTTGGCGGCTATCTATTATGGGTGGTGGGATTATTTTTAGCATGCGATCGAGGGTCTTAGATCATAGACTACAAAATACCCAGCATTCCATGTTAGCCAGTCTATGAAGTTTCCCTAACCGGCCATGTTTGCTGCGTGTTAAGGCTATGGGAAAATTAGCGCGCAGTGCGTAGATTCTCTTCTAGTTATTTATATACTACTTCTATGGTATACTTGCGCGCGAACAATTGAATATCTACACAGTGCAACGCACTTTTACCGACTATCTAGTGGGTGCAACGCACTTTCACCCAAAATATCTACACAGTGTAACGAACTTTTCTTCTCCCATCAATGATGGGCGAAACTATATTTCATCACGTGATTAACTTTTGACCAATCGTAGAGCAAGATTCTTAGTATGTGGAATATAATTCAAAATATTATTAATTTCGAGGAAAATATGTACCATAATTTGTGAACTAATCATCATACTTGAAATTTTGTGAGCATGTGTATGCAGAAGAAGACTATAATTACATTCTATTTTTTAGGAACTGGGAACTATAATGACTTGTCTGTTCCGCAGACACAGGAGTGTTCGTTCGCAGATAGATATGCCGAGATTATAAGTTTGAATAAAAACATTTTTGGAGACGCATAATATTTCTACAGATTATGGTGGAATATATAGATTTACTAATAGTCATCAGTATACAAATGATGCGCAGTTATGAGTGGGTCGGTAGGAATTGTTTGCACAAGGTAACTATGGAACTGTTAAACCCACGAGGCGAAGCCGAGTGGGTTTAGACTAGTTTCCATAGTTACCGCGTGCAAAAAATTCCACCGACCCACGAAATAAACTTGCGCATCATCTGTTTTATAGAATGGGCATTGTTACGCCCCCCAAAAAGTCAAAAAATGAAAAATTAGAAAAATTACCGGATGCATGAAATAATTTGACCGGACGCATGAAATTTTTTACCGGACGCATGAAATTTTTTACCGGACACATGATTTTATTACCGGACGCATGACATTTTTTACCGGACGCATGACATTTTTACCGGACGCATGACATTTTTACCGGACGCATGATTTTTTTACCGGGCGCATGACTTTTCATGCATCCAGTACAATTAATTGTGTGCACAAATTTTGCTCTCAACCAATCAGATTGCAGGGATTTATCAACCCATTCTATAATTGTTTATATCAAAGCGTTATTTTAGGGTGTTGATTCCCTTTAAGGGTGCCACTTTTAGTTTGTCTTTGGCCCTCCGCCTAGAAGTTGATTCCGTTTGCCCAAATATCATGCTTTCTTAATCTTCCCAGACAAAAATGAAAACTTAAAAAGATATCTACGATTTTTAATTATTCGTGGATGGATTGGGAAAGGCAAGACTTGTGTGGGTGCGCACTATAAAAGTTTATCATAGAAATGCGACATCAACATTTTTTGAAAAGGACAGATCTGTAAAGGGAAGAAGAATGCTCTAAGAAATGGATTACTGCCTATAATAAGAGTTCTGGGAATCGTGTAAGGAGCATCGATAACTGTACACGTAATGCTCAAGGGTTTTAAGGAAATTGCACGGCGCCGTGTATGTGGAAGCACCTGCCGACCGGCGGGAATCCCCCTTCCTTTTAGCCTCATGACTTCACACAAAGTGTTGGTGACATTTTGTGTGTGGGTGTGTGTGTGTGTGTGTGTGTGTGTGTGTGCGTGTGTGCGTGTGTGTGTGTGTGTGTGTGTGTGTGTGTGTGTGTGTGTGTGTGTGTGTGTGTGTGTGTGTGTGTGTGTGTGTGTGTGTGCGTGTGTGTGTGTGTGTGTGTGTGTGTGTGTGTGTGTGTGTGTGTGTGTGTGTGTGTGTGTGTGTGTGTGTGTGGAATTATGATAACGTACCAAAATTGTTACTGTGAACTTTAATGTTAATACATTTTCGTTTTAATTCGCGTATCAAGCCAATTATGTGTGCAACCTTGTCCTAAGCTTCAATCTATATAAGGTAACAATGACTATTTGTGATTTGTCATTATGAACATTAATGTTATCGTTTAGTGCGTGATACAGGCACGTTTTGTGCGACCTTATTCTATAAGCTTCTATCTATGAGGTAATTATATAGAAATAATGATGTATGATAGTCATTTTATACACGAAATAGACCATGATGGCGCCTTATAAAGATTATAATTGTCTTTAAGTCTTAAACCGCTCGGAGCATATCCTTGGCTATAGCCGTCTTGATGAAGTGCTTAAAGTGGATCTAGTAAAGTTGTCAAAATCCACACAATTTAATTGACTTACAACTATGTATGGTTCTCAGATATATCTTATTGTTTTCATTAATGGCGTAGGGTGGTCGGGTTGATTGGGGAGGCACGCACAATTATTGGAGCACGCCTTATGTATTTCTTTGCCTTTTCAAACAATATCCCCTTATGTTTCCTATTGTTTTTTTCTTCAAATTATTGGGGGGCATATGTGCCCCCACCCCCCCCCATCACTAGTACGCCACTGGTTTTCATATTACCAAGAGAAGAATGGATCAGATTTTGTTTTTCCAAAGATTCTAAGATGAACTTAAAGGGATGACTGTAAAGTGTCTAACTCCACGAACATTACTTGGAGCTTCCTCGTTTCCCTTCTACCGTGTTGTTTAGCTTATGGTAAGAGAAGTGTAAAATAGGGTTAGATTTGTTCAAATGCCCCATTTAGTATGAAGATATCTATCATTCAGCTCAAGAGCGTTAATGAACGGTCATAAACCTCATAAACGTCATACAGTATATAATTCGTTGCTAAAGCTGACGCATATTTTCGCTTTTTTAACCAGGAAAGCAGTGTTCTTTTTCAATGAAACTTTCACACATCATTCGGACCTATCTTACAATGATTTTGGAACAGGATTGAAGTCTCAAATGTCGTTTTGGGCAATATCTGACACTTTACAGGTGCACCTTTTACTCTAAGTTGGACCATTTTGTCAAAATCTTTACCTTAACATCTTAGTATAAAAATTATTTTTTCACATGGTACGTGATGAAAGCATATTGTTCATTTTGTGTGTGTGGGACGTTTCCCAGTATTGTTATTTGGCTTTAAGTTTGCAACAGAATGCAATATTCACCAGGGCCTATACTTATAAAGCCACTCTAGATAGCTTAGTTTCAATCTAAGTCTGTTTTGGATGATAGGAATATAACCGGCAAAGTAAGAAACACAAACGGTTCCTATAGTCATTATAGCTATAGTTATTTACGTAAGCATTATTTTTATCATCATTGGGTTACTTAGTGCCCGGTTTATATAGCTTCTGACTATTCTATATATCAATGAAAAGGGTTTCATGGGAACGTCCCCCATTCAAAGGTCTTTGTGGCTCGATGGTTGAGCACCGGTCTAGCAATCCGGAGGTCTCGGGTTCGATTCCCGGAGAAGCCTATTTGTCTTTGCTCATTTTTAATCATTTAAAATATAAAATAAAAATATATATAGTCAGTGTCCTTATCTTTTAGATTCCTTGTTGACCTTACATTGCGAGACAAACGAATATTATTATTATTATTTTCGATACAGTGTCCTTATGTTTGAATGTATAAATCAATTTTTAAATACAAGTTAACCCTAATAGGCAACTAAGGGGATTTCTTGTTGCATAATTCGTGTTACCCTTTCATTCATGTTATCTAAATTTGACTTCTAAATGGCCCGGTCAGATATCAACAGATATCGGAAACGTATGCACAACGAATAGACAATTTGCGAAATTAAATTATACGGTGATGAAAGACGTCTCCATTGCTTCATGTACAAAACATAGAACAACGTACATCACCGGACAAGGAACGGACAAGAAACGTATAGAACGGATGGAAAATTTAGCTCTCCGTTTGACATCCGTTTGCGCAATCCGTTGATATGTGACCGGGCTATTAGAGTGGAGCTGAGCTAGTGCGGTTTTGTATGAACATGGGCCCAGATGGGGAAGAGTTTAAAGCTATAAATATTTATCGATGTTTTATGTTTCATTTAAAAAGAAAATACTGATACTAGGAGAGAGAGATTAGCACGCATTTGGAAAGTGTATAAAGTGTAGTAAACTCGGACTGAACTCCTCCAGCTTGATACCCTTGGATGCAGGCACTGTCATTTCTATATAAGATAAATGACGCTTCATTAAGATCTTTTGTCCTCTTTCTCGGAATTCTTCACGGAATCGATAAGAGTATTTGAAGATCTTATAGTTCCAAAAGGCGGTATATCCACTTTCCATAAAAATGTAGTTAACGATATCAGTACATTAATTATAAGCTACGTATATAGAAATCCAAATTTAAGGACAAACTACACAATACAAAATACAAAAGTTGGAACGTTCAATTTTCATAATCATTTACTAGTATTTAGGCATGTGTACAACGTTTGTGTGGTCTTAAAGTGTAACACGGTGCCTATAAGCTACTGAAAATTAGTCTCCTTGAAGTACAGTAGGGTTTCGCCAAATTCTGCTGTTCTGCTGTGAATTCGTGTTACAGTATTCGACAAAGAAACTGAAGGAATAGAGGGAGAAGGAATAAATTAAAGAAGACAAAAACACGGGGAGAGGGAAAAAATAAAGAAAATGTATATTTAAGAAAAGAAAGAAGAAGCAAATAAAGAGGAAAGAAAGAAAGGAAGAAAAGGGAAACAAAAATAAATAAATGAAATATAGGGTCCTAGCTGGGCCTAATAGTAAAGAGTAGGCCTAAATGATATAAGATAAGAAGAAAGAAACAAAGAATTAATGAGTGGAAGAAAGAACAAAAGAAGTAGTTTTACAAATGAAGGAAAGGCAGAAATAAAGAAAAAGAAGAGCAGCAAGTTAACATTAAATAGGCCTATTGTGTTAAAGTTATTCTTTCTTTTATGCTATTTCCTTTTTTCTTAACTACCTTTTTTCCACCTCTATTTTTCTTCTCCTTCTCTTATTGTCAGTTCTTTTCTCCGACATTTGCTTTTCTTTTCTCTCCCCCTTTATTGCATTGCTTTTTGTCTTTGCTCTGTAGGCCTACATGAGTAATGGGAGATAAAAATGCTTTTATCATATGCTATATTCTATTTACGGTTCAGAAGTTTGGGATGCAGCTCATAAAACAGCCATAAATCCTGATGATGCTAATATTATCGCTAATATGCGACGCGGTTCGGCATTAGGCAGAAGCGACCGCGCGCGCACGCAGCAACTACTTTTTCCGTAGCTTAGGCACCGTGTTACAACGTTTGGCAAAGAAACCGGGTTTTCTCCAAAGTTGAACAAAGCGGATTTAGCGCCTTTTGGAATTAAGCTCTTCATTTGTCCTTGAGTGGAATCAAGTTTAACATGATGTCATTGGAGAAGTAAGACGCCATACACATCCGCAAAATGTTACCGCTCTCTGACGACAAACATACTTGACCTTGTCCGCACTTCGTACAAGCATTATCCCAGACATCGTATGCATTTACAAGACGTTTATAAAAATGTATCTACTTATGTGAATAATGTTTTACGAAATACGGACATAGTCATGAAAGTCTAGTAGGCGTCGGTTATGTAACCATTTATGAGATTTTTTTTTTAATTGTGCTTAAATTATGATTTGTAGTAGCCTCCTCAACTGGATGGGGTGTTTAGGGTTAGTGATCAGATTGCCAATGATTCTTTAAAGACGTACCCCTCGCGTGTAGTTCCGCTACTGAGCTAGTGGCCACTTGACTAGTACGAACGATGTTTACATCGTAAAGCGTATAACTGAGACATGTTTTGCATATATTTACAAGGGGATCATTATGTTGAATAATATTTGTGGGCTCCTCAACCGGATGAGATGTTGGGGTTAGTAATAGGCGGGCCAATGATTCCGTAACCCCCCCCCCCCCCCCCCCCCCCTCTTCACAATATAGTTCAGCTACTAGTCTATTCAAGGCAGGGCGACATTAAAGGCATATATGCGTGGGTTATAATGGGTAGTCAGCAAATTCCAACTCGACTCCACCGTAATCTCTCGAGGTAAACTCACGATATGTGTTGGATCGATCGAAGAGAGGTGCTTCGAAATATCTGAACAAAGGCCTTCTTATGAAATTTCATGCAGCAACCAAATTTCTCACGCTATCACCTAAGGCATCAAACAGCGGCACTTTGAAGTCGGTTGCGGTTAAGCGTGTTACGTGATATTTTCGCTCGTAAACATCTCTGATGGATCTCCATTCGACTAGTACAAACATTCCGAACGCGACTATTTTTGATGCATTTTTGACTCGGGTATTCGGAAGTGGGACAGTTTGCGATCGCTACTTATAACTGAGCCAATGGGGATTACGTACCGTGCGCAAAAGTGCGCAAGATGGATCCACGCGTCTAATATACCGGTCTGAATTCCCTTTAAGATTGTTCTGACTGTCCACTTGACTTTGTTCGTATACTTGTATATTTATCTTGAAACAAATTGATCAGACGCCGTATGCATTAATGAAGGTTTCCCTTTGCAATAATATTCCAGTAGCCCGGCTCCACATGGATGAGAAGGGGGTGCTGGGTTGTTGTTAGTAATAAGAGAAACTAATAATTTAGTCAAGTCAAGTTTTAAGTAAAGCGAGGTGAAATAAAGATCAATGGTGATGGGATGATCCGACCGAAGTCACTTGCGTCTCAAGTGGTTCTTTCATGCCTAGTTGTTTACTATTACCAGGGAGCTGGGTTGGTATTCAATTCTATACTTAAGTTAAGTAAGAAATTTACTTAGATTGTTAGGATAAGAACTTAACTTATCTCGTACTTACATCGTTTTTTTTTTTAAAGACTTTTTACTTCAGTAAAACAAAATCTTCATGTAATATTTGAAGACAATAGTCATCAACATTTTGGTAAGATGTTCATTTGATGAATATTATTTAATAAGTTATTTGGCTTGGAAAATAACTATTAACATTAACGTTTTGCGACAAAAAACAAACTAATACATTTGCCGTTTATAATGTCAGGGTCAGAGTTTTGGTGGAGCTTGACTCTTCTGCAAAATCGACTCGTAATCGCATATATATCGCATCACTAATATAAGTAGAAATTTAATTGTGATCTCATACGTATATATTACCGGAAAGTCATTATTCACGTCTCCATGTTAAACCAAAGTTTAATCATTCCACGATTACTTTGAGTATCATCCCATCAATTTAATACGCGTATATTTTCCCCCAAAGAAAATAGCCAGCATGACCATGGAGCCAATGCGCTACAAGGAAAACACGAATGAACACCGAGTGAAGCGAAGAAGTAAAACAAAACAAAATGAATTGAGAATAAGACAGGAAAAGGGGGAAATCCTTCTTTTGGTAAAGAAAAAAGACGCAATGATACGAAATGGTGTCGTTTTTCGAAGCGCGACAGGTAGAAAGGTGAGAAATTGAGAACCTTCGCGGATTCCGGTGCGGCAACGCGATCGCACGCTAATCGCGCCCGCGCAACAAACGGGGAGTCAATGATCGAATGGAGTTACAATCTAAAGCCCCTGTCGCTTATTAAAGGGATCTAGTAACTCTGTTGACATGTGCAAAAACGGAAGAAGGCTTGATAAATGTGTATTTTTGTAATGTGATTTAACCATTGAATAATATGTGAAAATGAATGTGGTAAATGAATGTCATATAACCGAGTATTGAGCGAAAATGCAAAGTGATATTTGCCAACTTATTTCACTAACCATGCTAACATTGTTCACATTTGAAAGTCGCACAGGGAATTGTTACAAATCAGAACACTTCAATCATAATATCTTTATAACGAAAAAGAAATTCGGACAAAATGAAATCTGTTCCATGCTTGTATTGGAAAAACAAATACAACGAAATATGTAAGAACCACTAGGGTTCTAAGTAATTTTGATCGATTTTGACAATGTTACCTGATCCCAACAACCGGTGGAGGGGGGTGTCCCCCCTCCCACGGTAGGGAGCTTTTGCAAATTTTC
>JBAMJV010003397.1:0-185576 GCA_037951105.1 Echinarachnius parma
ACAAGCAAATAAATTGTATAATACAATGTACAATTTGCAGAAAATCAGAAGAATATATTATAACCATAGGAATTAAAGTGACTTGTTACTAAAAAGGAACTGTACAGTGCACAACAGCTATTAGCAGGAGCCATTTACTGATTTGGGCAGGGGGGGGGGGGCACACCTTGAATATATTGCTTTGTTTAAAAAATATCCCCTTTCATGTATGTATCCTGTTTTTTTTCATATTATTGGGGGCACATGCCCCCCTATGCCCCCCCCCCCCCCCCTCCATTGCTTACGGAAACCGGGTGGGCTAAGTAGAAAGTCTATCAATGGGGATTTCAGAATCTTGAAGTGTAGGGGTTGAAAGAGTTCCTTTTGCACCCCACATAACCCCCTAACCCTAGAAGTTATTTTCTCATGTTTTATATACCATATAATAGTTATATATCCTTTATAGTCATACCCATTTTTAAAAAAAATTATGGGGGGAGGGGGGGGGGGGGGGTGCAAAACGAAATCTTGCCTTGAATTATACTAAACTTTACCTTTTATTCTGCTGATTAGTCCCACAATAGTAAAGAACTGGACTACCGATTTTACCGTCAATGCCAATGTAGTTTTATTTCTTAATGTCCCAGAGCTTGACCTGAGCAACAACAAAAGTCAAAGAGAGATTTCTTTTATTTAAACGTTTTAAACGTTTAAAAAAGTTTAAAGCCAAGGAAATGCACAGAATATAACCGAACGTTATAACAGAAATACACATACATGTGTCTTTCTTGCGTTCCCTTGAACTAGAAATTCATAACCGAATTTGGATAAGTAAGATGAATGATCTGGACAGGATATCATGTGACATTCATTTTATTTTCACCAAGTTTACACAAGGTTAACAAGGTTCCTTTTCTTTAAAAAATCTCGTACAGGGCCATTCTTTGAAAAGTGAAACTTTTTCGGAAAAATTGAAGTTTTATTTTTCTGTAGTTTTGTTCCATTTTTGGAATGATCCATGTGTAAAGTTTCATGAAATACATGATTTGAAGTTTAAAATGAAACTTTTTTACTCATTTGCATAAATTTACATATTTCAATATTTTTCTAATAATCATAATTCAGAAAATAATCAAGATATCAAAAGGATAATTAGCAAGCTCATTCTTCTCACTTTCCTGTACAGGTTGATACCAACTTTGTAAAAATTCAACCTTTCATTCTTTTCTAAACCCGATATTATAAAATTCCCATTTTTCCATTCATATTGTACATGTCACACACGGTGACCACCCCAAAATGTCACACACGTGACCAGACGTTGCCACATAATTAAGTACTATAAAAAACAACGGTTTGATATAATTCTCATTCATTGCTATTGTTGTACTTACAAATGTATAGTACTTCTCTGGTAATAAGATGAACATTATAGCTATTCATATTTTAAAGAATTTTCCAAATGAAATTTAGTTATGAAAAAAAGCGCTCCGTGCGAAGTCACACACGTGACCCATGCCATTTGACCTCTGACATTGAGTTACGTAATCCTTATAAAATCTTTGTGTTAAGTTTGAAAGACTACAACATATTCAAGTCACATATGAAGTAAAAATCATTATAGTCTCATACTTACTGAAATATAAGCATCCCATTTCAAAATTTGTCATGTTTTGGGTCACACACGTGACCAAGAATGGCCCTACAACATATTCATTGGAAGAATCTTATAATCAGGTTGCATATCTACAGATCTATTTTAAAGGGGACCACCAGGCAAAGGACAACACATTATTATATGCTTTGTTACCGTTTTGTGATATCAAATAGATACCCAACATTTTGCAAAGGGTTGTGTAATTCATAAACAAAGCAATTAATTTCCACCACTTACGGAACCACGGCTATCTCCTGGTTCCACACGGGCCAGGTATTTGCAAGTGCGCCAATGCAATTCACGCGTACGTCAATAGAATCCCGGATGATTCGTTCGCTCTGCACAGAGCGCCGCTGGCTCTGCTCGCATAATAGTCTGCGCATTCAGACCGCATAACCGCATGGCTGAGAATGGTGATGCGTTTTCCAATTATATATTTTTTTCTGAAAACATATTTTTGTGAACTTATTGAAGGAATGGAATACTAAAGATGTTACCTTTCTATAATAAGATTATTATTTTGGGGTGGTGGTACCCTTTAAGTTTCGTACTTGTTGTAGTAATGTATTCTTAGTTGTGAAAAAAAAATGTTATGAAGATTAATAAATACATTACTAGTCTACAACACTTTAATAATAAGGCTGAACAGAATAATTATACTATCATGTAAACAAAAATGTCAAAATGATAATGTTAAAATTTCTAGCTGTAGAATTTACAAACATTCTTCTGAACTATACTAATAATAACTAATATAAGTAATAAGATACTGCAAGAATATTGAAGATAGGCAGCACACTACAGAATACATACCTCATAATCATGCGAACAGAAATTCTGAATCATTTTGCCTTTACTTGTATGGCTTGCCCTGCATGCGCTACACGTACGTGTACACACATTCAAAACACAATTATCACGTGACCGCATGCGATAGAGACGGTCACCTGATTTGATGCCGACGAGATCTCGAGATTGTGTGTGTATGGATTCAAACTCAAATGGGCTCAAATGAGTCAAAGACAAAGCTCACGAGTTCACGGACACGGGTTTTATAATTTTGTTGCTGCTGCTGAATTATATTCGATTGGATATGCTTCATCTGCCCTTCTGATCTGTCCAAGTTCAGAGGTTCAGTTCATTATTAGGTAAGCGGATTCACTTGCAGGGCCGGGTGATTATTCACATTATTCATTGTACTGTTTTGCACTTGCTTGTGCAACATGCACATGCAGTGCCTGGATAAAAGGAGACAGAGGGCACCCCCACCCCTGCAAGTCAAGGCACCCCTGCCCTGGGGGTAAATCAAATGCATGATATTGATATTATGACAATAAGTATTATTTATATGCCATGAATTGATTGAGTATGTTTCTGAAAAAAATTGTCATGAATGAGTGCACATAATACTATCATTATTCATTTTATTGAGTTATTAATATTATTTATTAGATGATAATAATGAAAAGTGAGAATTGTCAAAGGGTTTTATGCATTTCCATTCCGAAACTTACCAATATCAAACCACATACCATATAATTTACGAAACTGCCAATATTTATTCACAACTTTATATTGTTCAGAAAACGAGGCAGTTTCCATCCTTTTCCCGTTCACTTTTGCCAGTTCTCTTCGGTAGAAAGAAACAAACTATGTAAACAAGCATTGTGACGTCACAGGTTGCATACCTTCGGCATGATGGTTGCGCACTATCGGCACGATGGTTGCGCAGTTTCAGCACGGTTGAGCAGTTGGTGAAAAGTAGTCAATGCCTACGTGATCGGAATTGGCCAATCACGTTACTGAATTTACCGGAGCTGTTTTATAATGGCCCACATCCTCATGCATGGAATTTTCCTTCAGCTAAAGTGCATTGTTATGGTTCAGATTTTAGACCATCTTTTATATCATTTCAACAACATGCTTATACATTAGTGCTGTAACCGATCATCGGATCGGCATGCCGATCACGATCCGATCATACATGATCGGACCGTTTTTGCCGATTTCCGATCATGCAGAAAAAATCGGAAGATCGGATCGGCAAAAAAAAAAAAAAAAAAAAAAAAAAAAAAAAAAAAAAAAAAAATCCGTTTTTTTTTCTTTGGAAAATGATCCCAAAAAACATATTTTGGGAATATAAATGAATACCAAAGCAACATATATCCATATTAATAAGCCCAAGGTAATCTTGTATGGGTATGCTTTCATTTAAAACTGATTACCTCTCCTTTTACAAAATTATTCGCGCCGATTTTGAGCTTAGTCCCATGTGTTTCTGAAAGGTTACGCCAAATTAATCACATGGGACTAAGCTCAAAATCGGCGTGAGTAATTTTGTAAAAGAAGAGGTAATCAGTTTGAAATGAAAGCATACCCGTACAAGATTACCTTGGGCTTATTAATATGGATATATGTTGCTTTGGTATTCATTTATATTCCCAAATTGTGTTTTTTGGGGATCATTTTCCAAAGAAAAAAAAAACGATTTTTTTTTTTTTTTTTTTTTTTTTTTTTTAAATTTTTTTTTAGCCGATCATCCGATCCCGATCATCGATCCGATTTCGAAGATCGATACAATTTTGCCGATCCGATCAAACGATCCGATCATCAAGGTCAGTTACAGCACTATTATACATGATCAATTATTTGGGCCAATTTAGAGTTGCTTTCTGTATCTTTCCAAAATGCTGCTTTTTGGCTTTGAAGTACATGTTACGATTATGATATGTAGTCAGTGATCGATGGATCGGTTAGACTACATGTAATGTATGTATGTATGTATGTTGTATTTACCACACCTATGTATCTATCTATCCATCTACCTATCTACCTATGATAGATCTACCTATATCTACATGAGGTCTATCTATCTATCTATCTATCTGTCTGTCTGTCTGTCTGTCTGTCTGTCTGTCTGTCTGTCTGTCTGTCTGTCTGTCTGTCTGTCTGTCTGTCTGTCTGTCTGTCTGTCTGTCTATCTATCTATCTATCTCTGTCTGTCTGTCTGTCTGTCTGTCTGTCTGTCTGTCTGTCTGTCTGTCTGTCTGTCTGTCTGTCTGTCTGTCTGTCTGTCGATCTGTCTGTCTATCTATCTATCTATCTATCTATCTATCTATCTATCTAATAGATTATCTTAAGTCTAACTAAAAAACTAATATCTTACAAATTCAGGAGCAAGTTACAGCCAGTCCAGCTGACGGGACCATATTTACTTAGTAGACGTGGCTGCAGCTGAGACATCAAGTCGAGATGGCTGAGGGTATGCCAAGGAGAGTAGTGAAGTCTGTCTTGAGCATGGAACAAAAGATGGGCGACTCCACCAGCATGAATGAGAGACAAAGTATTGGAAGTGCTGAGGTACCAAAATTATAGTTGAGGCAATCTTTCAAAGAGTTTTAAAAATGTGTAATATTGTGCATTACTCATCTCATGATCATGACCGAGTATATAAGGAAGAGATTTTGATTCATTTCAAATTATTTCATGTCATAGATTAAAGCCCCCCCCCCCCCCCACCCGTTAACGCTCTCCTTAATAATTTAACTTCTCGGGTTGAAATGACGTGGCAGGCCATAGAACACAATAGCGTATTGTAACCTGCTATTGTGTTCTCTGCCTGCCACCTCATTTCACAGCAAATAATAATTGTTCTAAACAACTTTTTCCTATGATTCAGGCTATTTGTAAAAGTTTGAAGCTGGACAGGCATTCTTAATCTTAGCAACCACCAGCTCAGAAATGTGTGGCTTAATTGCATGATATTGTTAAGAAATAAGGATCATTATCCATGCATTGCAATGAATATCGGTGACGTACGTCACACTTTGATGCTCTATATAT
The DNA here is from genome assembly GCA_037951105.1 of Echinarachnius parma. Classification (NCBI taxonomy): domain Eukaryota; kingdom Metazoa; phylum Echinodermata; class Echinoidea; order Clypeasteroida; family Echinarachniidae; genus Echinarachnius; species Echinarachnius parma. The sequence continues at coordinate 5,480 of JBAMJV010003397.1, forward strand.
TCATGAAATAATTTATCTTTAGTAAATGTAATGCTCTAGCTCTGACATCTTTCTCCTTTCTCTACATGATTGTAGCTTCAAAATTTAGATCCATTCTTGCTCCTGGATGAGTTCAACTATTCTGCTCCTGGAGGCATTTCCGACCATGCGCACAGGGGCTTTGAAGCTGTAAGTCACAAAGTCAGCATTTAGGTCGATGAAACGGGGGGGGGGGGGGGGGGGGGTTGCTACCCCATTTGTTGATTGCCTTACAGGCTTACACAAAGCGTGGCTCTTCTTAGTTTGAAATTTAAATTGGACTTCACTCATTTTTTGTTTTTGGAAGCTTTATAAATGGACCTTATTTAAGGGGGGGGGGGGGGGGGGTGTGGATTTATATATGAAATTGTGTATCTTATGTTTGCATTAATGCTATTATTTATTTAATATGACCATCAGTCATGGAACCTGACCTGATTAATTTGAATTACATGAAGATTATTTGACAAATTATTATTACAAATGTATAATAAAAACATGGATTAACATGCCTATGATTGTTTCCATTAAAATATAAAATACTGGCATTTGTAGACATAATTTTCTACACAGAGTCTTACCTACTGTTAATTCAATTTACAGGTCACCTATTTGTTATCTGGGTCTTCAGTCCTGGAGGATTTCACAGGTCGCACGAGTGTGTTGAATGAAGGTGATTTACAGGTGAAAAAATATACTAGATGAAGGTTTTTTTTATTTATGTAGTTTGCGTTTTTAAAGATAGTACTGTCCACCCTAATTTGCTTGCCAAAATTTAAAAGTTGCGAGATAATTGTCGTGTATGAAAGAACATACAATTAGAGAGAATAGTCTGAAGAGAATGAGGACTCTTTTGTTGATTTCTAAATATTACAATAATAAATTGTCACTGCGACCATTTAATTAGTTTGGTATCCATGATATGCAGAATTAGAATGGAAAGGAAATAACTAATAGGCTGAGTCCAGGGGGGGGGGGGGGGGGGGCACTTGTGTATAATGTAAGACGGGTATGTGCCGCAATACAAGACCCCTGTTTTCACACCCGATTGCCGCTCTCAAGATACCCGATTTTCAAAAATTGCCGCTCCATAGACCCCTGGAATGACTTGGCTAGGTAGTTGAGCCAAGTACATTATTCTTCTTCTAGTCAGCTCCTTGGACCACCATTTGAGAGTTTCCGTAGGTCTTTGGTAGCTTCAAGTCCATGTATTTTGTAGTTTTAGACTGCTCCTTAGACCCCTTAACTCCTGTTTCAGGGTTTTTGTAGCTCCAAAGACCCTATATTTTGTGCTTGTAGTCAGCTCTATTAAGACCCCCATTTCAGAGTTCCGTGAGGCACACCCCCGGCAAAAAATAATTTGAGTGCACCCCCCGGGGGCTGAGTATAATGGATTCTTTCAATTTAATTTGGCCCCCAGAGGGTGCTAAAAGGATGATGATCACTCACACTATATATTCATCCAGTATAACTATTAGGGTAAATTTCTAACAAGCCAACATTATAATATTATGTTTATTGTACATAAAAGGGGGCATTAATATTTTTAATTTTAACTTGAGTACTTGACTAATAACTGAGTGCAGTGGATGATGTCAATTCAATTCAACACTCGGAGGGTTTTTAAAGTGATGATAAGTCATATTCGGCATTTTATTTTACCAGTATATTTTTAACATCTTTTTACAGTGGGTTACCGTTGGCCGAGGAGTTGTCCACTGCGAGAAGCCAAAGGACTCTGTCCACGGTCTGCAGCTGTGGGTCAATCTGGCCAGAGAGCACAAGATGACCAAACTGGAAATCCAGGGACTCAAATCCCAGGACATCCCGCAGGGTCAGAAGGATGGCGTGTCGGTAAAGGTCATTGCGGGAGAAGCTCTTGGGATCAAGGTCAGTATGATCGATCACAGAGCTTTAATTGTGTGCAATTGCAATTACTTAATTTCTTGTGGGTCGATCTGGCTAAAGAACAGATGACTGAACTGGAAATCCAGGGACTCAAAGCCAAAGACAACCCTCTTGCTTAGAAGGATGGCGTGTCGGTCAAGGTCATCGCTGGTGAAGCTCTTGGGATCAAGGTCAGTATGATCACAGAGCTTTGTGTGCAAGTGCAATTACTTCATTTCTTGTGGGTCGATCTGGCTAAAGAACTCTTAAAGATTATTGAACCAGAGTTACAGGAGCACACAGCTAAGGACATCCTTTAGGGTCAGAAGGATGGCGTGGCTGTCAAGGTCATAGCTGTGGAAGCTCTTGGGATCAAGGTCAGTATGATCACAGAGCTTTGTGTGCAAGTGCAATTACTTCATTTCGTGTGGGTCAATCATGCCAAAGACCTCAAGATGACCGAACCAGTTACATCGACACAAATCGAAGGACATACCTGAAGCTCAATAGGATGGTGTGTCGGACCAGGTCAGCTCTGGAGAGGGTACGGATGCAAGTTGGTAAACTGAACAATTGTTTGATGATAACAATGACAATGATGTTGATGGTTATTTTATTTATTTATTTTATTTATTTATTCTCCACTCATGGGATGGATTGCCCTTGTCAGCTACAAGCTGTTTTTCAAAGGGGTCCAGGCCAAGATAAAAACATACAATCATAACAATACATGGAAAACGACAAGTGAATACACAACAAGTATAATAATACAATGTAAAAAGGACTAAATAACTATCTATAACAACATAAATCGGGCAAGTCTAAACAAAAATAAACAAACAAAGAACTACTAGTACGAGGGTAAGAATAAAAAAAAAAAAAGAGAAGAAGAAAAAGAAAAAAAAAAAAAAAAAAAAAAAAAAAAAAAGGGGGGGGGGGGAAGGAAACCGGGGGTCTTGTAGATTAAGCTTAATACGTTGAATATGTTAAGTTTGTCTGCTAAGAATGGTCAGGATGATGGGGTTACTATTTAAGTGTCGTTTAAAGGTTTCAATTGATACAATAGTGGGTTTAGGATAATTTAACTCATTCCAAATCTTGGCCCCTCGATAGATAAGGGATCTTTTCCCGTAATTGGTCTTCGGCTGAGTAAGTCTTAGTTTATTTGGACCAGACCTTGTACAATATACTGATTCACGGAATACAAAGATGCTGCTAAGGTAAAGTGGACAGATTTTATGAACGGACCGATACATTGTACATACTAATTGTTTAGACCATCGTATATATAAGCGATCTAATTTCAGAGTATCATACAAACTATCTGAGGAATACATATAATCAACATTCATAACAATACGAAGTGATCTATTTTGTAATACTTGCAATTGATTTAAATTAGTCTTTGAAGCATTTGCCCATACCACACTACAATAATCAAAATGACATTGAATAATTGATTTGTAAAAAGTCAAAGCCGTGTACTGATTTATATATGAACGTATTCTTTTTAACAGGTATACACATTTGATCACTTTCTTCTTTACATGATCAATTTGATTTTTCCATAACATATATTTTGATCAATGATGACACCTAGATATTTACATGATTCGACCCTTCTTATTTCATTATTGTCAATGTACATATGACAATCAGAAATAATTTCTTGTGATCTCTTTAGTCGCTGTTGAGTGCCTATAAACATTACTTCACATTTTTGGGGGTTAACCATTAATTTATTATTTTTCAACCAGCATGATAATCTTGAGAGATCTTCATTCAATTTACTACAAATTTCTACTGGGTCTTTAGATGAGGTAAATATACACGTGTCGTCAGCATATAATGATATGTCACATGAATGTACTGTACTAGGCATATCGTTGACAAATATCGAGAACAATAGAGGGCCCAATAATGAGCCTTGGGGTACTCCACATGTAATTTCCCTTTCATCGGAAGAATAGCCGTTTACAGATGTAAATTGTTTTCTATGATCAAAATAGTTTGTGAACCACTTTAAAGTGCATTGGCCAAAGTTATACATTTGTAATTTTTTAATCAAAATACTGTGATCGACTGTATCGAATGCTTTTTTAAGATCGATCATAACTAAACCAACAATGTTTCCTCTATCGATTGCATTTAACCATTTGTCTGTTACGTTCAAAAGGGCCGTTTGTGTAGAATGCATGGGTCTAAATCCCGATTGACAATCAGATAATATATCATTTTCCATTAAATATTTGAATAATTGATTATAGACTACCTTTTCCATTATTTTTGCTAGGATAGGTATGACAGAGATTGGTCGATAATTTTCCATGCATGTCTTTTCCCCTCCTTTATAAATAGGGGTTACTCTTGCACATTTCCATTGACTGGGGATTATGCCTTTCCGCAAAGACAGATTAAGTATATATGCAAATGGGGAAGCAATGATAGTAGCTACGGATTTAAGGAGTTTAGCTGGCAAATTGTCCGGGCCTGTTGCCTTATTTTCAGAGAGAGATTTAAGAAGATTTTCTATTTCAATAGTTGATACATCATTAAATACAAATGAATTTACATTCGGAATAGGAGTCATTGTGTCCAAGGACATAACGATCATTTACTTTTATGGAAGTAGCTTGCGATTCTGTTTTCTTTTTGGGTGTAAGATACCGTAATGTTTTCCAAATCATTTTCACATCACGAACAGCCGATTCAATTTTTGTTGAAATAAAATTACGCTTCGCTCTGCGAATTTCGGCAGTAACGTGATTGCGAGCTTGTTTATAATTATCCCAATCATTCGTTTCTTTCGACCTTTTGGCTTTACTTTTCAATCGATCTCTTTTACGAATTAATTGTAAAATATCTGGTGTCATCCAAGGGGATTCTTTTTGTTTAATTCTAGTTTTTCGAAGTGGTGCATGTTTATCAACCACCTTCATTATCAAAGAGAGGAAAACTGAGCAAGCTACTTCTGGATCATTAATTTCATACACGGGATTAAAGTCAATATTATTCATGTCTCTTCTAAATTCTTCTACGTTAAACTTTTTCAAGTTTCTCCCTGTTTTATACTTGTGTGTATTACTATTAAGACATCGATGTTTTCCAATAACACAATATATCATGTAATGATCACTTACAGATACTTCAATTACACCACTCTCATTTATTTTTTGTTCATCGTTACAAAAAATGAGATCGACTGTAGTAGAAGATGTTCGAGTAACACGTGTGGGTTTATCAATAAATTGTACACAATTATAAGATTCTATAATATCAAGCAGTTTTCTAGTGTTCCATGCTATAACGTTATTTTTCACATCACAATTTATGTCGCCAAGAACAACATATGGAACCTTCATGTCGTCAACTTTTTGAATTACTCTTTCAAATGCATTAAATACTTCAAGATTAGAATTCGGCGGTCTATACCAACAAATCACATAAAATGGTTTTTGTTTCTCAAGTTTCAACTCCGTTACGATTATTTCCAATTTATTATCTTCAAACAGTGCATCTTTTCGAATAAAAATCAAATCATCTTTAATGTACATCGCAACTCCACCTCCAGATCTATTCCTATCGCGTCGTATGATTGTATATCCAGGGATACATATTTCATCGTCATCAATATTTTCACATAAATGAGTTTCACTAAGAGTCATTATGTCTAAGTTCGCATCAGTAACCATACTTCTTATTTCGTCAATATGCTTTGTTAGCGATATGCAATTTAAATGGGCTACTTTAAGTCCCTTAAGTGATTGAAGCCTATCTAAATCTCTAGAAACTGAATCATCGTCCCCATCAACATAGTTAAGTGTTTGATCATTTCTGACCGGCATAGAAAATATACAAATACACAATTAAAACAACTAAAGAAAACAACTATAACAAACAACTTCGATAATTAGCAAAAAAAAAACTAAATCAAACAAAAATCTCATGTTATCAAAAAGCACTGCTAAATAGAGCTTTCAACACTTTTCCAAGTTAAGGGAAAAGAAAAGTGGCAATAAAAACAGCTTATTGTTCAGCTTTCAGTTATTGTTAATGTTTCATAGTGCATTTAGGTCATTCTCGCTTCGAATAACCTTGTTTATTGTTCGTCCATTGGTAGCAACCACTTTGGCGATTACACGCCCATCACTGGACCATGCTGTCTCCACATTCTTCTTCTTCTTTGCGATGTTCAGGAGATGCAGATTGGCCTTCGTCAGTTGTTCCTGTATCACGATCGGTGATCCTTTGAGGAGCCGCCGACTAGAGATTACCGAGTGACGGGTTCGGTATGAGACGAACTTGACCACAATGGGGCGTGGTCGCGGCTTCGGTGCAGGTCTTCCGTCTTTCGCGATCGGCTCCTTGTTGTTGCTCGGGTTACCCATGCGATGCGAGCGATCTATATCTGCCTTACTGATGCTCAGCCCAAGTTGGTTGTTGGTGATTCTGCAAACCAGGTCATCCGTGGATTCGTTGTTCTCTTCCCGGACCCCGAAGAATTGCAGACAGTTTCTGCGTGAGTATTGCTCGATATTGCTCGTTATGATAATGATGACATTAATAATGATGATAATGAGGTGGAGAAGGAGGATGATTTTGTTGCTGCTGGTGCCGATAATGATGATGGTGATGATTTTGATGATGATAACGATGACAATGGACTATGATGATGATGATGATGAGGAGGAGGAGGAGGAAGAAGCAATGTTAAAGCCGGACAACTATGAAAAGGAGAAAAATGTTAGTCTCCACCACAAAATCAACAGGGAGCAGAAAGCTGTGTTTAAATTTAATTACGTAGCATTTTTTTTTTCTATTACTAAAATGATGCATAAAACTACTTCGTACCATTAAGCGACATGAAAACAAGAAATCAAGAACGACTACATTTACATGGATAATTTCCCTTTGTTTTTGTCATAATCCAGACCACTTTACGAACCAGGACTCCCACAGCGTATCTCGACTTCACCATGCAGAAGGGTGCTCAGCTCAGGCAGCCAGTCACCAAAGGCTTCACATCATTTGTCTATGTCCTATCAGGGAAAGGCCACTTTGGTAAGAATCAACTTTCTTTTTTAGGTGTAGCGGGTCATGATTTGTTTAACATATGAAGTGAAATCTCATATTCCTCAGAACTAGCTAGTACAAAAGTTTACCCGCTGTGATCTATCAAGCGATTTTCGCTGTCATATTTACATCTATATCAGAGCTGCCAAGTCTTTCCGATTTCGCAGGAGCATACTCCCTGGAAATAGACCAAGATTACTGCATCTGATTTCATTCCATCAGTCAATCTCCCTGATTATTGAAAGATTCTTGCTATTATGTTGTATGCATTTGATAGATATCTCCCCGATTTCTGATTGAATTTCTCTAAATCTTCCTGATTGTTGAATTTCAATGTTGGTAGCTCTGTTATATTCTGTAGCAGCTGCTGTTGAAGGTGGGTAAGCTGTAGGAAGCTACATTATAACAAAAAATTAAGGAAATTACAAGCTGCTAAATAGAGTATAAAATGCAGGAAGCTATGCAATTACTCTCTTTGCTTTATACCAAACGTTCAATATCTCCTTTCATTTGTCTAATGATCAAATTGATAATGCAATGCACAGTATGTGTTGCCAATTTGTTGCTTTATCTGTATTATCTTTCTAGGGTTATTGCAATGTTGAGTAGTTATTGGCCATCCTGTTAACCTCATTATAGCTGGTCTAGGTAGAATTCAAGGAAATAATACATTTTTAATTTTAGGGGCTGGGCTACTTTTTCAATCTGATGGATATCACAAAATATTTCCTAGAATACCCTATGGTAATTTTAGGGGCTACCTACTCATTTCAGGGGGCTATTTTTGAAAATTAGGGGGCAAAGTCGCCCTCAGCCCCCATGTGTTTCCTACCCTGGTAGAATTGCATGTGATGTCAGCATGTTTTAACGCCCACTTTAATATTCAAATGCAGGTTCTGGAACAGACATCAAGCTGGGAGAACCTCATTGTACATTGGTACTAAGCGACGGAGACTTTCTGCAGGTTGAAAACAAGGTATTTTATTTAGTTGTATATGTATTTGTACAGTGAAACCCCATTATAACGAGCATGTTGGGTCCATTGAATTTACCTCGTTATATCAGATATCTTGTTGTATTAGGGCTTAATTAAGACTGACAACAAAATACCTAGAACCTGGACCTGTGAAATTACGTGGCTATATCAGTTACTGTGTTATAACAGAGCTCGTTATAAAGCAGTCTCAGACTTTATAATTCTGGAATGAATATTGTTCACAGAGACAGACACAAGTAGTCAAATTAAGTATTAATAAACTGGCTGTTTATATGTTAAAATTGTGTTCACCCACCTGACTTACATAGTTAACCTGTTCCCTACCAGATTTTGCAGTCCCCATATAGTTTATATCAAGATTTTGGTTCAGAACGGAAGCGGAAGGGGACGGTATAAATCACTCATCCGAAATTGGCCAGTTATATACTCCCTTCTTCATTAATGATCGCTTTCGTTACCGGACGGGGATGTTCATGGCTAGTGAAGTGTGGAGAGGGTATAGCACACGTCCTGTTCCCATGTGCACGCATATGTGGCGATTCAGTCGCTACCATCGTGCGAAGGGAAAGGACGTTAAGTAGGCCGAGATCGGTCTTACTCTTGTTACCGTGCATGTCACGTGTAGTCACACGCATGCGCAGATAGAGTTTATTGCTTGAGTGAATGTTCTCTTTGGGTACCGTCCCAAACTGAAAACTCCTTATTAGGGGCCACGCTAGATTTGTGTAGGCAATGGGTTAGTTTTTCCCTTTTACCTGTTCAGGATCTGGTCCCGTAAGTACTCGGGCTGAGGTAATGGAGAATAATGCATGTTTTATTCCAAATCAAATAGTCTTGAATGGTTTTTATAGAATATGATGAGTGCGAATGCCAGAAAATATCCAGTATATGATGACACACACAGTACCCCGGTATCCTGCGTTGTGTAGCGCCATCTTGTGTCCACTCGAAGTACAACCGTATTGCGTTGTGCATGCATTGCAGCGCGCGCTTGTATGCACGCTATACCCCGGTACAGCCCTAAAAAATAAATTAATAATTAAACAAAATGGCAGAGTTTCGTTTGGTACCCCTATACCATTTATGTCATCATATACAAAAACTCTGTTGTGCCAATTTGCATATTTGCACTGAAAATGGCGATGGACATTCCTAGAACACATTTGGTATTCTCATTAATTATTATGTAATAATGAGGATGCAATAATGGCAAGAGTACAATGATATATTTGTCACTGCTGATGTTGGAAGGGTTAACAATGATTAAATATGGTAAGATCTCCCTAAAAAGCGAGTTTTCTGGATAGAGTTCTTTCAAATTGACCTTGCTTCACGATTTGACCGCCTCAGATTCCTAGCACTATTGACAGTTCTAAAAGGTGTTTCAAAACGGAAGGTTTGCCTTGTTACTTGAATTGATTGAAAACATTTGTCAGGTTTTGCGTTTGTAGACAATACTTACAGTCTTTCCTCAAGGGATAACTGATGTTAAAGGGTACCACCACCCCAAAATAATAATCTTTTTATAGAAAGGCAACATCTTTAGTATTCCATTCCTTCAATAAGTTCACAAAAATATGTTTTCAGAAAAAATATATAATTGGAAAACGCATCACCATTCTCAGCCATGCGGGCATGCGGTCTGAATGCGCAGACTATTATGCGAGCAGAGCCAGCGGCGCTCTATGCAGAGCGAACGAATCATCCGGGATTCTACAGCCGTACACGTGAATTGCATTGGCGCACTCGCAAATGCCTGGCCCGTGTGGAACCACGAGATAGCCGTGGTTCCGTAAGTGGTGGAAATTAATTGCTTTGTTTATGAATTGTCAACCCTTTGCAAAATATTGGGTATCTATTTGATATCACAAAACGGTACCAAAACATATAATAATGTGTTGTCCTTTGCCCGGTGGTCCCCTTTAAAGTGCAGCAAAGGCTTGCATTGTTATAATACGCATTAATGATCAAACACTACTTCAGTAGACGAAACTTCAAAGATTTTGTAAAGCCTCTGTTGTTCTAACACAAGGCATGGAAGCCATTGAAATGGAATTCAGGCATTGTTAACAACATATTTTAGCATCATATGTAGCCAATTACTTGATACTTGCTACTTTTTTTGCTCTCAAAATAATTACATTTTGGTCAGTCATGTAATGCACAGAACGTAAATTTGCACAGTGGATTTTTATGTTTTGCAAACAAACAACCGACAATCTCACGACTGACAAACCCAATTAAGCTGGAATAAAAACCATCAGGAAGCCTTATTATTTTCCATTTAATATGAAACCAAATATGTATATTTTTCAAATTAACTTCATACCTTAAACAATTACTTTCCACTTGTACCATTCTTTTTGAGACATACTGTATTAACGCAATTATCAGGCTGCATTGTCATGAGACAGGACCCCAGACAAGGGGACTCCAAACAAGTAATTATACCCTTGAAATAAATCACAATTGAAAATGACATCTGACAATTCAAGGTAACATTTGTGCACTTATAAAAGCAATTATTAGTCCGTCACTATACAGGAGCTAAACAAGGAAGTAATTATATCCTTAAAATAAATCACGATCAAAACAAAATCTATCAGTTTTCCCCAAAACATTCCACCCATTCATCATCCACTTGTTCCTGAAATCAGTATGTTGTAAGAGATCAAAAAGTTACAACTTGACTGTGATGTAAGCAACTATCAACGTGATAGACGTCAAAGAGATAAAGAAAATGAATTCTTCAAAGACCGGGCCAACCCAAATCGGAAGGGCGCGTTACCATAGCACGCTTTTGCTAACTTTCTTTGTCAGTTTTGGGATAGTTTCAGTATTCATACAAATCATTTCCAATTCTTCAACTAAACATCTATCAAGTGGAGAGGTTCATTACATTGTCATGGTGCTTGCATGCATCGGATGTTACATATTCTTTCAAATGTACGTCATTTGGATGGTTAGAAACAAGGCCAAGTTTCATCGTGATCAGGAGGTGTTCTGGCCTTTCAAGTGTCGACACTGCGCTCAAGCAGTTGGTCTCCTACCCAAACAGTCACTCCGCAAGAAAGTCAGAACCAACAGAGGAACAGATCCTGAGAATATCCAAGTACATCATGGTCAGAATGGGAATATTAGTGAATCGACTCAGGGTTCTAATAAAGATATGGCTTGCAAACACCTCTGTGATAGACACGGACTACAAACTAGATTGGACGAGGATGCCAATTTTCCTGTAAGCCTGCAGAGTACACAAAGTGACGGAACACTTAGATTAGAAGCTGACGACCTGTCTAACAAACCCCTCTGTGGAGTAAAAGCAGTCAATACTGACATCGTAACCGATGAGAGAATGTGTAGACAAACTGCTCAGAAAGCCGAGTCCAGCGAATCGGAAGTTTCTAATGACTTATTGGATGATTATATACCATCGGAGTGTCTTCAGGAAACAGAGAGTCTCACCTGTTCCTTTGCGATTAAGAGGAAATTGATGACTTCAGCTTCAAACGACATTGGAGAAACTCTACTTCAGCCAGCTCATCATAGAGCAGGACATTCTTGCGGTCCACGCACGAATAAGAGAGCAACAACCGATAAAGCGTCTGTTTACAACGACCTCCTGGATAGGCCAACTCTACAGAATCGGAGTCTTCAAGGACAAGATAGTTTGTCCAGTTCCTGTCAGTTCCGTGTGGAAGACATACTTGCGACCGATAGAGCTTCCGGAGACCATGAGGAAAATAAACTACCAGCGAGATCTAATGATGCTGATAGTTCATCCTGTCCAGGTTGTCTTGAGAGCACAGCTACAGATGAGGATCCTAATGACGTGAATGATAACCCATCATCTCCAATTTCTGAGGATATGGAGCATCTGTGCAGACCTTATGTGGATGAGATGCACAGGAAAGCGCTAGAAAATGAAATAAATGAAAATGCTGGCAGACATTCGAAGGGAAACTGCCAGCCCTTGTATAAGAAACCGCACATATCTCTCCTTTACATCTGCAACGTCTTTTGCTTGATAGCATTTATTAATCTTCCAGTTCAGTTATTAGGCGTTTTGGTATGCCTTACGAAGAGGGAAGGCACATTCTGGTTTTATTTGGTGCTTGCGTGTAAGGGAACTGCCGTTGTGGGTTTAATGACAGGTGTTTTCTTCTACATCCTGTTCTCCAATCTGTACTACGAGGCCGTCTTTATTGACTTGCCAAAGTTTACACATGCCTTTGCTATATTACTTGCAACTTCGTTATGGATATTTGCATCTAGATTTGTCCATCTGTTAGGACCAGTTTTGCACACCCGAGTCTATCTGGAATCAGTCTGTAATATCAGTGAATTCAGCATTGGACAATTCGTGCTTGACCAGGATATTAGGTTAACCCCGTTCTACGCAGATGTCTGCATCATTCTGGCTGCTACCATCTGGCAGATGTGGTCTTCCACCATCTCCCGGGCATCCTTAGCAACGGACACTGCTGATCCAGACTTCATCCGATTCTCTGATGGCCAGAGTTTGTCACTATGTAAGACAATCAAATATCTTGTTCAGAAGGTGTTTGTACGTCGGACGAAGCGATCATTAGAGAGAGCTTCATCTGAAGAAGATTGCTTATTGAACAACTCCCATCAAGAGACCGTCAGCAGCGTTCGAGCATTCTGCAAGAAAGTCCTGATTGTTTCAGTACTTTTTTCTTCGATCTATGTTTGCATTGACCAGTTTCTCTTCAGGGACACTCACCTATCAGAAGTAGCAACAGAGGAGAAATACAAGGTATACGTTCGATGGTGTTGGGAGATGGCCTTTTGCATCCCACTTATCGGACTGCTCCGCTACCAGATGCACATCACGAACAGCTCCAAGAACATTGTGATCAGACACGACGTGTCCGTAGTGCACGGCCTGACCGAGAGTCACGACCGCATTCTTCTGCTGAGCTGCGGAGGCGTCATCTGTACCAACTTCTTTCGCTTGAGTGGAGCTATAGGGATGCTCTTCGGTGCGTCATCTGTCACGTCTGTACCGCACAACGAAATTGTTCTTTCCGCTTTTGTGGTTGTCTTCTCTGCAACTCGCATCATCTTGATGTGGGAGATGACCTGCTTTATACTGGTGGCGCAGCGCCAGATGATCAGTGGTTTAACCCATGCCAAGGTAACGCTCCTCTGTCTGATGTACACGATCATGCTTAACTGGGTGTTGTGGATAATGGGAATCGTCGATCACAATTCTTGGACCGAACTGCAGATGTACTATGGCGAGACTATGGGCGAGACGATGGGGGTGCTCTTGGAACCAGTTGCGTCTTTGTACGGACCACATGCTGCTATTGTCGCGTACGAAATATATAAAGATACGTACAAACTTTACGTGTGAAGTACATATCACATTCATAATGTGTTTCAAACATTCAAAGGGGCCCGCTCCTCCAAAAGGTATTTCATGGATTGCACATGTGCTTAAAGTGTTATTAAACCTTTAGGTATGTCAGTGTTACGAAGAATAGAAGGAGTTCCAGAGGCGTGGAGCAACTGAAGAGAATGCACGATCACCATATACCTCTGGAGTCGTGTACGTGCATGGACTTGGAGAAGAAGACCTGATGAGCATAGACCTGGATATGAGAATGATGCTATTCTACAAATTAGGCAACATATCCAGAGGCCTGATTGTGAACAGACTTAAATCTCAACAGTAACTTTATACAAATTAAAGTATTTTGAAGGCAGAAAAGCAGTATATAAAATCAAGATAAAATCACTCATGCATGATCATAGTCAGTTAAAAAGTCCAAGGTCTGTTTTCTAAAATAGCCAAATCAATGGAGGATCACACCACTCAAATGGAATTTAAATATGCTGAAAGTCAATATTGACATTATTTATACTTTTTTTTTTATTACAGACAAGCTCAGACAGTGTGAAAACCAGCTCACACTGTGTACATGCTGTGAACATACTGTGAGGGAACTATTACCACAGTGTGAAATTGCCTGCGTTCACACTGTGTATCTCAGCAATTTCATAGTGTGCATGTTCACAGTGTCTCCACAGTGTTAGTTGGCTTTCACACTCTGAAAACGCTCAAATTTAACATTGTGGTCCACACTGTGAAACACAGTGTGTTCACACTGTGTTCACACTGGATGAATGTGTTCTTTCTGGCAGGGTAACGTGCCCTGTTTCGATGTAAAAACACATATTGATAAATTTGCTTAGTACTGTTCAGTTAGCTTATACTGTGTAGTTAATATGAGGAACTTAATTCCAAAAGGCGCTTAAAGGGGTAGTACAGTTTTGGTAAGGCTGAACTTTAGTAACCAAAACCTGCACAGTAACATCACAAACTAATATTTATAACCCCACCATGCTCGATAGGTATACAAAAATACAAACGACTATGTAAAAAGCCTGTTATCATTCAAAAAGCGCCATTAAAACACAAGAGGGCGCTCTGTAATAAGGCATTGGTTTCAACCATTTTCATACAAAATTATACATGTGATGTTTTGTTAAAAACCGCTTTTGAAATTTTTTGAAAAAGTGTAAGCATTTAAAAAAAAAAATTCAAAAAATCATCGTATTTATTTGGGGCCCAAATAAATACGATCGGAGATATTTATTGATATTTCAGTCATTTCTGAACCGATTTTGACCAAATAAAGTTTATTCTGCCATTAAAATTGCATGTTCTTTCAAATTGTGTTGTGCAGCGCCCTCTCTACCAAAACTGAACTACGACTTTATTGATTGGTCCCTATTTCTTTTTCGATTGCGTATTTTTTCTTAAACTTTTTTTTTTAGCTAGCTATATGATTATTATCGACATTTTCTCAATGATTTAATTTTGATAGAAAGTGCAGTTAGCGCCTTTTGGAATTAAGCTCTTCATATTATTATGTTATTCGCCATGTTATAAAAAATACAATCCACCAGCGAATACAAAGTTAATTTTGTATATAATATTTATGTACGAAAACATGATAGATAATATGTCTGTACAATGAGAGAGGGGTCTAGATATGAACAAATTGGTACACAGTAAAAAAAAATTAAACAACTTTTTAAACAACCAAAAACGCTGTTTAAGCCGGTCCCTCTAACAACGTTGTTTAAAATTTTGAACAACCAAGATCTTGGTTGTTCAAAATTCTAAACAATGTTGTTAGAGGGACCGGCTTAAACAGCTTTTTTGGCTGTTTAAGCCGGTCCCTCTAACAACATTGTTTAAAATTTTGAACAACCAAGATCTTGGTTGTTCAAAATTTTAAACAACGTTGTTAGAGGGACCGGCTTAAACAGCGTTTTTGGTTGTTTAAAAAGTTGTTTATTTTTTTTTTACTGTGTATCATCTTTCTTGACTGTTTGCAGTACTTAGCTCAAACTGCTCCTTATTCCAAAAAAAAAAATGTTTTGTTAATGTTTCAATTTCTTTAATATGCAGGGAAACTGAATAAGAAAACTAATTACAGTGTATGTCAAAGAAGATGATACATTTTTAAGCAACTAATTATGCTCATTAAGACAAATTATTCTATTGTTCCATGTCAAATTATATGTGATTTCCAAACTTCACTGTCTATTTATTAGTTTTAAGTGATGGAGCAGGTAGCAATTTGTAGGAGCTCCAATACAATGACTAAATTAATATTACAATGGTAAACGGAAATTACATATTATAATTACACACTTATTGTAATGATTTGGTTTTATGGCATAAATAATTCTTTAATCTGAATGAACGTTTGCCAAAACATCAACTGCATCACTCAGGCTCCGAGATGGTAGTTCTATTCAGTAGCTTATTTCCCATATTGTCTTTTATGTCGGGATTACCCAATCTTGTTTTCTTGAACCCTACCTTTGTGTCAAACATAACTTTTTGCCCTGGGAGCAGGTGCCTGGGAGCAGATGCCCCCCCCCCCCCCCCCCCGTACACTAACACATCACTACCCCCTCCCCCAACTTTAATAACTATAAACCACTGGGCTCTTGAACATTGTTTTTTATTTTGTTTCCAATGTGTACATATTCCATCGTATTTTTTAAGAGATGTGAAATAAACTGAACTGAACTGATTTCAACAACCCCCCCCCCCCCCACACACACACACACCCCCACCTACCCCACCGGCCTGGCAAGCACCCCTGCCACTCCCACATCTAAACCATGCAGCCTATTCGTCGGGGTAATTCCTCGCTATTCATAATGTGTAACTTCCTATACATGAAGGACCGCTATTAAAAAAATGCAAAAGGGTTCACCATTCATAAAGGCATAAGGAGCATTATTATTCATAATACGAAACTGGGGTCGCTATTCATAAGCATGAAGAAGGGGCGCTATTCATAATTTATATTGGGGGTCACTTCTCATAAGGACCGCTATTCATAATACGAAATGAGGATCGCTATTCATAATATGAGAAGAGAGTCGCTATTCATAATACAAAATAATTTAAATTTCACTATTTTATTGATCCTTATCACATGATCCATAATATTTTCCCCGGGCGTGGAGGTGCATGGGCACGTTGCCCTAAATAAATTACCAAAACATAATAAAAAACATAAATTTCTGACCAAATAAAGAAAAAAGGTGTGCCCAATAATTTGTGACCAAACCCCTCCCCCCCCCCCCCCCCCAATCAGTCTGACCACACTATGCCACTCGACCCAAATAGCGAAATTTTAATCATTTTATGAATAGCAACCCTCTTTTCGTATTATGAATAGCAACCCTCTTTTTGTATTATGAATAGTGACCCTAATTTCGTATTATGAATAGCGACCCATATTTTGGATTATGAATAGCGACCCTCTTCTCATAAACTGGGCTCCAAAAGAAACTTATCAGCACTTCTTCAGAGCGACACACATTAAAATCCAAAGCATAACAATTAATCATAATTGGGCATAGATTAGCTACAATACCCCTTAGTAAGCTCATCTAAAAATAATGATGTTTGCTTTAGTCAACAAACAATAAAATAAGGTGAAATTGCAAGAGGTCATTTTTCAAAAATCACAGAAACTGCTCGCCTTCGGGGCACAGAGCTCGGTACGGACAATAGCCAGTCTAGTGGTTACATAACCCGCTTTGAAGTTGAATGAATAGCTATTGAAAGTTCTGAATAGACCGCCTTTCGTGGAGGTTCGCAGCGAGCAGTTTCTGTGATTTTGTAAAAGTGACCTGTAGTGATTCCATCGCATTTTTCTCTTTTTTGGCAAAAGCAAACTTTTAATTTTTAAGATATGCTTCATAAGGAGAATGATAGCTTATCTGTGTCTAAATATGATTCAATTTTAAGCTATGGATTTTAGTGAGCGTTACTCTGAAAATGTGATAAGTTTCATTTGGAGCCCAGTTTACTATGAATAGCGGTCTTTATGAATACATGATCCTTATGGCCCGGTCAGATATCAGCGGATAGCGGAAACGAATGCCCAACGAATAGAAAATTTGCGAAATGAAATTATCCGGTGATGAAAGTCGTCTCCATTGCTTTATGTACAAAACATTGAACAACGTACATCACCGGACAAGGAACGGAGACGAATGGATGGAAAATTTAGCACTCCGTTTGACGTCCGTTTACGCAATCCGTTGATATGTGACCGGGCTATTATGAATAATGACCCTCTTTTCAAATTATGAATAGTGGTCCATATGAATACAGTACTATGTAGTGGTCCTTGTAAATAGCGGTCCTTATCAATAGTGAGTGGACCCCTTTTCGTCACCTTTGCAAAGCTCAACCACTATAGTTACAGTCATGCATGCCCCCATATTATCTCTTCTTTTTCTTTTACAACTTTTGCTTGTATACATCTAATTCTATGTACATTTACTTACACTTTTGTATGAAGAAATATTTGCAGATTGTTTATATGATTATAATTATATGTGTTATGAAAATCCAGAAATAAAAGCAAGCAAACAAGCAAACACAAATAAAATACTTATTTCCTATGTTTACTATATATCCATAGTCCATTTAATCCGGCCAGCATCTTGAGTTGTCAACACACAAGATTCATGTCAATAGTAATATCTTTGTGATGACAATATGAAAAATGATGGTGGTGATGATGATGATGATGATGATGATGATGATGATGGTGATGGTGATGGTGATGGTGATGGTGATGATGATGATGATGATGATGATGATGATGATGATGATGATGATGATGATGATGATGATGAAGATGAAGATAATAATGATAATATGTGTAATAGTAATGATAATGTCAATGACAATAATATTTCTCAAACAATGTATCAAAACCTAAATGGTTTTCCTCTCCTTAAAGTAAAACATGCTTGACATGTAGACTGGAATATTTATTCACTTGATTTTTTTTTTAATTCAGCATCATTATTTTGTTCATTATCATTTTAGAAAAAGGAGATATTTAATAAATAAGGCACACGATAGTATGGATAAAAATCAAATGCGAAAACAGCTTAGGTTTTTCTAACGCTCAGTATTACGTACTCGTATTTTAAAAAGTTGTAAAGCAATAGATCGCACCACAACGGTGATGTAGCGCACTCTATGTGTTTGGTAAAATTATTGGTAGGAAGGGGCGGGCAATTTGAAGAAAAAAAAAGTAATTTCACCTGTACCGCGTAATTTGAAACGGCAAATGTGAAATTTCTGTTGAAGCCATATAATTTGAGGATTGCAGCCGCGGTACTGCTGGCTGTCTTGTGGGTTTTCACGAAAACAACTCTTTCTTCAGGCACACACGCAGAACTTTTGCTATAAGACAATCTAGAGAAGAAAAATAAAGAGAGGATATAAATAAAGAACTATAAAAACAAGTACATTATTTTTTGTGATTCTATACAGTATGTCTCAAAAAGAATTGTACAGTCAGGGAATTTTTAAAATTAAAATATGATAATATGAAAAATCAATATGTTATTTGGTACCATATAAAAGGGGAAGAGTTGTGCTTTCAGATGCCCCTTGTATGGAATATTTCCCTTCAGAGGATCTCAAATTATGTCCGATTGTATACAAATAAACAAAAAACGATTTTTGCAGATTTGCGTATTTGCACTGAAAATGGCAATGGACATTCGTTGCACACATTTGGTATTAATTATTAACAAAAGCTGCATCACTTCGGTGATCCCTCGCATATAACCCCAAGTTGATTTCTATCCTTCGGGTTTATGTCAGGTTTATAATAGCTTCTGACCACTCGAGCAATGAAGAATTAAGGGGTTTCAGGGACGAGCGACGTCATAGGGTTTTCTATAGCTCAGTCGGTAAGAGCACCGGTCTAGCAATCCGGAGGTCTCGGGTTGGAATCCCGTTGGAATCCCATTTTTCTTTGCTCTTTTCAATCACATTATATATTTCTGGTCAGTTTCCTTATATGTTTGAATTAATTATTATGTTATAATAACGATGCAATAATGGCTAGAGTAAAATTGTATCTGTCACTGCTGATGTTGAAAGGGTTAACTATTATTAAATAATGTGTTCTACTTGCTATTACAAAATTCCTCTTTAGGACTTTACAACATATTTTAAAAACATTGTATATATTTGCCATATTTTGTCCATGTCAATACAGGAGGATGAGCCTTGTCGATTTGTGCTGATTTCTGGCAAGCCATTGAATGAACCTATTGTTTGGCATGGTAAGACAATTTTGGCATTCTCTTCGAAGACGTGGCCACGACTTGGTATGCATGACTGAAAGAACCCATGTTCAATGCAATTTGTAAAGCGCATCTGTTCTTTTAATTGTGCATGCCAAGTCGTAGGCACGTCTTCGAAGAGAATGCCGACAATTTCTATGTTTGACAGAGGATGGTTATTGGATTGTTCCAACTTGTATTTATTTGTTTGTATTTTTTGCTGCGGGGAAGGATGGACAAACTTAGGAGGGGGCCCTCTATGCACCTTTATACTAATAATATTAAAACTTTATTAATACTTAAAGACATCCATGTAAAGTGTCTAACTCCACGAAAATTACTTGGAGCTTCCTCAGTTCTCTTCTGCCGTGTTGTTTAGCTTATGGTAAGAGAATAATAAAATAGGGTTAGATTTTTTTGAAATGTCCCTTCAGTATGAAGATAATTATCATTGAAAATCATTATTTCAAAAGCGTCGCGACGCGCGCGCAAATTCTGTACCGTCTGTGTATACACGTGTGCGGAATTCGTCAAACGGACGATTATTACTGCAACAAATCTACGGCAGGTCATCAGTATTCGGTGATAAAATATGAACTCAATATTCGTGTTTTCCACTAGGTAAACAGTGGACGTTTTCTTTCAAACTTTCACAAATCTTCTAATTGTATTGTACAATGATATTGATATAGGATTGAAGTCTCAAATGTCATTTTGTGCAATATCTGACACTTTACATGGATCACTTTAATACAATGTACTTTATAATAATAATAATAATAGATTACTATTTTGTACAGCCCTTATAACAGGGTTTGTATAAAGCACAGTAGAATTAGTATACCCTTGTTCATCAGATACTATTGAAACCCAAGCGATTCCCGTGTGCACTTTCTCAACTCCCTGGGGAGCATTCTAGCCCAAGCTGCTCAGGGCACCCGACCAAAGTACCCATTAAATACTCCTGGGTCGAGAGCAGCAATCCTGTGATTGGAAGTCTAGCCCTAATCTGATCATGCCACAACTTCCCACTTTGTGATGATTGTATTTTGTAACATTTTTGTAAAATTTTGAAAAATAGCTTGAAAATAGATCCGAAAAAAAGTTGTGTTGTGTAGCATAAAGTTAGATAAATATCCACACAGGCATTTTAGGATACGTGTTTAATTCCAAATTCTTTTCCTTCTCCATTTTTCATCAGATAACTTTGTGATGAACACGGACGAGGAGATCCAGCAGACTTTATCAGACTTGAAGAATGGGTGCAACGGTTTTGAGAAAGCCAAATCGTGGAAATCTGAGCTTTTCCATTCATGATTTGATCACAAAGAAAAAGTGACTATATACTCCAGTTCTTTTAATTAATTTAATTAAATAGAGTAAATACTGTAATCTGAACTGGTGGATCCTGGATATTTATTCCATGGGGGTGTTTCGCAAAGGTACTAAGTTGAACTTATAGTTATTGTAGGCCCATTTTGTCGGTTTGAAATAAAACATATATTCAAAAGCAAAAAAATGTACATGTATATCAATAAATTCAAAGATAATACAAATACTACAGTTTTTATCATATGTATGCCTTTTAAAAAGAACCCTTTCAAAAAACATGTCAAAGAACTGGAGTAAGTAGCTTCCCATAATAGGTCCAACTTGAGTTAAAGGGAAAGGCCAGTAGTGGGAAATAGCTTTATTGGTCCAACTAATTGATTAGTATTATTGAAATAACATAAAAAGGAGCGTGTGTGGAAAAATCGTCAAATGCAGGAAAATCAGTAAAAACGTTTATGAAAGCCGCTGACATTGAGCCTAAATTCACCGTCAGCTTGGCCCGACTACGCTGGCCACATTCGTACGCTCGTTCGAGTGATTTGCTTGGGCGAATTACCATGTGCGCATTTGCCATAGGATTTACACGCATCGCACGTGTGTATATCAACCATACGACCATCGGCGAGATATCTAGCCGGGCCGGATCGATATGATAATTTACCAAATATATCAATTAGTAGGCGGTTTCCAGGCAAAATTTGTATCATCCCGTATTAGTAAAAACATATTCTTTCACATGATTGGTAATAAGAGCTTCCATTTCATTTTTTGGTAGGGGCGGCGTTTCCAAAACTGGCCTTCATCTTTAAAGGGATCTAGTAACTTTGTTGACATGTGCAAAAAGTGATGAATGGTTGATGCAATGTATATTGTTGTTATCTCATATGTCCACAGGGTATTGTGTGAAAATTTCAAGTCAAATGGACATTGTATGGCCAAGTAATGAGCGAAAATGCAAAGTGATATTCAGTAACTCACTGCACTCACTTTGTACACGGAAGAAAAACTCGCCCGGAGTTTTTCTTATCTGAATACTTCAATCATACATATCTTTGTAACGAAAGGGAAATTTGAAAAACCGAAACCTGTCCCATGATTTTATTGTTAATACGAATACAACAAGGTATGAGGGAACCGCTAGAATTAAAATTTTATTTTGAGGATTTGGACAATGTTACTAAGTCCCTTTAAGTTCAACTCTGAATCTTTGTGAAACACCCCGCTCCCTTCCTTCTAAACGTGCAATCATAGTTACATGGGGGTGTATGAAACGGGTTCAACTCCTGATGAATGTTGCACACTAAATCCCATATCTTCCATCCTCCAAATGCACTATATCTTGTGTAGAATTCAATGTATTCTACTAAACATACATGTATGTTGAACTCGAGCAAAGGAGACAGAGATATATAGTTTAAGAAAATTGAATGAAACAATTGAAAATTTTATATATGTACAAAACATATGGGTAGTTATTTGCAAATGACTAGAGTGTAATTGCCATTTTGCAGGCCCGTAGCCAGGATTTTTCATGGGGAGGTGCGAAATTTATAAAAAAGGGACCGAGATCACTTGCCAAAAATTTTCGAGGCCGAGACCACAGGCTGAGAGTCCGTGTAAGCCGGTTAAGATGGTCGAGACCAATAAAAAGTGGACTCAAGATCAGTAAAAAGTGGACTCGAGACCGGTAAAAGTGGACCTCTGACCGGCAAAAAGTGGACCTTTCTGAATTTGGGGGGAGGGGGGGGGGGGGGTGCGTACGCACCCAACGCACCCCCCCCCCCCCCCCCCCCCCCTCCCCCTGGCTACGGGCCTGATTTTGTGATATAACCCTGTGGTAAGAATGGTGTTGATAGCTAGTTTATACAGTTGAATGTCTCCTCAAAGTAATAGTGTGGCAGCTGAATTTATGTTTTCAATGTATGTAATATTAATGTCTCATATGAAAGAAAATATTTTACACTGAAAACAGTTTAACTTTGTTACAAGACTTGATAATGTTCAAATTGTTGTGGCTGAATTAACTTTATTTCTTGCCAGAGATTATATTATTAAATTTATCACTTTATAATTTAAGTTTTGTTCTTAACATTCCATATTTCTTTGTGGTCAGGTACAGTACGTTATATCAGTTCGCTTTTTTTTGGGTACATTTGTATAAAGTCTATGTTTCAAAAGCAAAAATTGTCTGTCTCAACAAGACATTTATTAAGAAAGTTCTGATCCAAAATTAATGAGACAAAATACCTCATTCCTGTATGTAATCTTTACAAATCAATTAATAAGCATTTCTATTTTGTCTGCCTTGTAAATGTATCTGTTTGTTCATTGTCTGTCTCAACAAGACATTTATTAAGAAAGTTCTGATCCAAAATTAATGAGACAAAATACCTCATTCCTGTATGTAATCTTTACAAATCAATTAATAAGCATTTCTATTTTGTCTGCCTTGTAAATTAATTTCATGTTGGATATTTCTTTCCCAAGGGATACTTTAATGTGGGTAAACGCGGTTCCAGTAAAAATTAAATGTAATTGCAGTTTTTTTATTAAAACAAATACATAATTTTGGTGATGGGCAAAAGTATATGTTAATTGATTTATTTTGTCATTTTATTGACCTAACTCTGAAGAGTAACTGATTAGAAACAGTGTTTATTTGTGCAAATCAAGGTAGATTAGAGCCAGATGAACTGATGTCTGAAGTTTCTGTAGCCATATGCAGATCTAAAGATATGTGTAGAAATCCGAGAATCATGAAATAATAATTTGTGTAATTACAGATAGTCTTTCATATCAGACCCATTGGTGCTTATATTATTTGACATAAACACGAGTTATATTACAGTATATACTATGGACAAATAATATGGTGAATGATATAAATGTATATCTGATAACGGCTTAACATTTTTGCTGGCTTGTGAAAATTAATATATTGCCTCCTCAATAATTTATATAACGCCCCCCCCCCCCCCCCCCCCCCCCCAATCAGTCGGGACCATGCTTTATACACCCCTGAATTTCCTAGTGCATGTTGATTAATAAGTTTGTTATATTTGCAAATGTGCAAATGAATGGAATTCTATTAGTAATGAACTCAAATCTAGCACCACTCTTACTCGTTTTAAAACCTTATTTAAGCGCTTTGCATTTCATGAGCTGTCATCCATGACTGACTAGATCTCTCCCCTTTCTCCTTCTCTCCTCTTTCCTATCCTGTGTGAATGTGTATGATTGTGTTATAATGTATAAAGTTACTGCTATCTGTTCGTTGTTTTTATTGTAAATGCTTATTTATTGGGGCCTCAATTACAAGCTGCTGCTTCACCGAGGTCCCGGCTTTAATCTGTATATGAGATGTACATTTATTTTGTAACATTTTGTATTTTATTTTGCCGAATAAAATTCAATTCAATTCAATTCAAATGCTTTTTAAAGAAAATACTTTGTTTCCACTCCTATAAGAAGTTGTATTTGTGTGTGTATGTAACTGCGTATGCCTGCTGTGCCAGTATGTGTATGTGTGTATGCTTGTGTGTATGTGTGATTGTGAGAGTGTATATGTGTGTACATGCGTGTATATATTATATTGTTTGTCTGTGTGTATGTTTGTTGATTTTTTTGTCATAATTGACTCTGTATTTATTTTGTTTGTCAAATTTGTCAAACATGCCCCCATGCCCCACATTACGCCGCCACTGCATCCATTAATCTTGTAGCCGTTTGTCTTAATTAAATTGAAGGCCCGTAGCCGCCCCCCCCCCCCCCCCCAATTCAGAAAGGTGCACTTTTTGTCTGTCTCGTCCATCTAAACCAGGGGTATATTTATAATGTATATGTATTGGACGCGGCCCCCCACCCCCACTCTTTGAAAAATCCTGGCTACGGGCCTGAATTGTGTGCGCTTTCAGTGGAGACGAGAGGGGAGAGCACGTAGGTGACAACCCCCCCCCCCTCCCCCCCCCCCCCCCCCCCCCCCCCCCCCCCCCATTAAACAACTAGACATGAGGGGAAATTCTCGGAGAAAAAAGGGAATAACATGAGAGCCTCAGAGTCAGACAGTAACTCAAGCTCCAGGCCGAGAAAATGTTCGCCATAATGTGACCCAACCCCGGGCCCCCACCCCACCAATGTGATGACGTAATTGAATTGTGACTAAATATCAAATGTGGAAGCACTGCATGAAGGTGGCCTACGTATTTTATCCTGCATTTTCTACTAATTTTTTCTACCAAAAGATGCAACTTTATTTAGCGCTTAGAAGGTGATGATGATTCTTGAGAAGTAGCTGGAGCCGTTGAAAACAAATCGTGGGCTTTTTGGAATATCGGTCTACGTGAATCTGTAAGTTGTTCCAGCCCCGTTCCAGTGCTTCAGAACACTAGTGAACAATGATGGAAAGCGCGGCCGTCACTCCGGGGACGTTGGGCGGTGGCGAAGGTGTATCCGCTATGCCTAGATGCGTTCAGCAATGTACAAATCTTCCACTTCTAGTTCTACCAAACCTACCCTGTATTATCTGAATATCTCGGCAATTTCAAACCTATAGGAGCATCATAAGAACGGTTTTCTCAAAGGTCAATGTGATAGATATTTTTGATGTTTCATTTGCTCGAAATTCATGCCATCTTGCCATTCTTGCCGTTGCAAGTGCAATCTTCTTCACGCACATGCACAATTGAGGAGATTAAAGTCTAGACAACTTGTAAACTCTTTAACTTTATCTCAAAAATGAACTCCTAGCTACTTCAGTTCAAGCCGGAGACAATGTTAGTGGAATCCAGCCTGTACACATTGCATCATTGTGGTCAGATGTCTACAAATTTATTGTCCAGCGTGTCCATATTGCAGTCCCTTCCCAGATGCAGTCTGAAAGTGAAAGTTCTCAGTGTTTTTTTAGTGTCAAGACAACTGATGAATTTGGTGCATCAAGGTCTGCAGATTGAACAGGTGAAGGGAAACTTTGTTAACTAAGACAACTAACAACTACTACCATTTTCATGCTGCCCTTACCAATGAAAATACCGATGAAAAATACAGATGGAATTTCTTATGTAAACAACGGTGAAATCGCCACTTCTCCTCTGTTGCGTTCATAGTGCAGGGGAATTTAATTGCCTTTTGCATTCACCGGCCGGAAGTGAAGAATTGATGCGCGAATTCCAAGGAAAGAGACGGAACATTGGTGCGATATCAATGATCGTGATAAAAAAAATCCACCATACTTTCAATAATTTTTTTAGTGATCCGTTTTAAATATTGTTCTGTTCATCATTTGATTTTATAAATTATTCTTTATAATAAATATATTATTATAATGATGTACATGAATTTAATTTTTAAAAAAACCTGTTATATTCATGCAACATACAAGTAAAACGAATCAAACACACGTGCACGATACTCGAGGTTCACCCACTGACCTCTACTAAGAGGTCAGTGGGTTCACCTTACACGAGCTATATGCTGGCGCAGCATAATCGCATGCCGTGTTCCGAAAAAGCGTGCGTTACACTGCTTTAGCCGGAACAAGATAACGACCTTTGACCATTTTCATCGGTATTTTTCACCCGAACCATTTCATGCTGCCCGTTTCGATGAAAAGTCTGCCAGCATGAAAACGACATACATGTATACACAATTAACCCATCAAGGACGAGAGCTATTTTAAGGCAAAATTGATTATTATTTTCCTCTACAAATTGGCAACTCCTAAATTTTGTCGACCTATAGTATTAATGACCCTAAAGTAGGTGGAAAACGAGTCAGATCTGCCGTCTATTCGGCGGGCGCGGTACTTGAATGGAGACCGAAGCGCGATCATCGATCGTTCAGAAGTCGCGATACAACACGGAGAGAAGTCGAGGAGGTGCATAAATCACTCATTTTGATGCGGAATGAAGCGAAAAATCATAATTTGTATCCACCCCATTTTTGTATCACATATTTTTCTGTTAATCGGTGGTAAGTACCGTATCAAATCATATGTATAATTTTAAGCACAATTATCGTGCACTAACAATAAATTCGGGGGCACTATTAGCTCGACCTAGAAAGCTAGCGCGCGGAGGGCTAGCGTTCACTAAAGTTAATCAACTAGAGACGCTGGCGTTCTAGACCCACCAAATTTGCACTTTTGTGTGCACGATAATTGTGCTTAAAATGATACATATGCGGTACTTACCAACGATCAGAGCATATATGTGATACAACTTGGCGGACCATGTAGATGTACATGTAGATGTGGCGGTAGATAAAAATGATGATTTTTCGCTCCATTCCGATTGCACTTTTGAACGATCAATGATCGCGCTTTCCAAGTAAACGACAGATCGATCTGACGCGTAAGCTATATTCCGTACGACCACTAAATGCGCGCGTCAGATAGATCTGCCTTTTATTTGGAATTTTCAAATTCGTTGATAGTTTTCCATCTCCAAAATACATGATTCGATTAATAAATACCCAAATTTCGCAAAAATAATCGTGAATTTGGATGGACCCCGAAAATACGATCGCGCCTTCTGCGACCACAACAAATATAGCAGATCACGCTTCTGAAGCACAAAGCATAATGGTAGAAAATTTTACAAGCCAAGATTTGTTTACATTTTCGAGGCCGAGACCGTTGACGACGGTCGAGACCGCTTCAATGCGGTCTCGAGACCACACTCACCTTTTTAGTCAGTGGGCCTGTCGGGCCAATGAAATTGTTTTTTCCCCTATTCTGGTCGCCGAAAGAAAATTTACTGGCCTCAAAATTGTATTTCATGAGTAAGCTTTTTACTATTCAAAATACCACTCTTTCCTAATCAAACCTGCGATCACTGATGAAGCATGACATAAAAGAAAGCCAGATTTTTTTAATTCTGTCAATGTCGGATTGAAAATCTGCTTGCCCGATCGGGCCACGAAAATATGACTTTTATACATTTTGCTGGCCCCAAGTGCAATTTTACTGGCAGCGGGCCATACCCCCCAACAGTCTTTTTTTTTAATCAAGGGGGGTGGGTTTGAACCCTAGTTTCGCTCATTCTTTATAACGTGTTCTATATCGAAGGATAAGGAGTAGGCGATCAATTTTAGTTGATTTTTTAGGTGATACAAAAAGTAACTATCCTCTTCCTCCCTCTCTCCCTCCCCCCCCCCCCCCCCCCCCCCAGCGTTCTTGCATCATCAACTCCTTGATCATCATCATCATCATCATATCTCAGGGTGAAAATCCCATTGACTATATTACCAATTTAAATCAATTGGTAATCGAAGAAAAAGAATAGGAATAAGAAGAATAATAAGAGGAAGAATAGGAAGAAGGAGGAGAAGAGGAATAGTATAAGAATAATAATAATGAGGATAATAAGGAAAGAAAAGGAAAGAAATGGAAAGAAAGAAAGGAAATAATTTTTGAAAAAAAAGAAAGAAAGAAATGAAGAAAGTAAGAGAGAAAGACAAAACGAAAGAAAGAAAGGAAATAAAAAGGCCAACGGAAAGAGAGAAAGAATAAAAAAGAAAGGTATAAGAATGAAAGGAAAGGAAAGAAATGAAAGAAAAGAAAAATGAAAAGAAAAAGAAAGAAAGACAACGAAAGAAAGAAATACCGAAAAAATAAGAAAAGAAAAAGGAAAAAGAAAAGAAACGAAAAGGGAACGAAAGGAAAGGAAAGGAAAGGAAAGGAAAGGAAAAGGGAAAAGAATTGAAAGAAAACCGACCGACCCGCCCGGAAAACCATATAAGCAGAAGAAAATTGAAGACCCGACTGAAAAAAACATGCATATAAGCAGAAGAAATATTTTGTGCATTATAACCCTTATTTTGTTTGTTCTTATTTAATTTTGTATTCTTTATCTTTATTTTCTTTATAATTTTGTTTTAAGGCCAGTGAATCTTGACCTAAGCAGTTAAAGACGTGTGGTCACTGGTGAATCTGCACCTAATAATTTTAGCGGCGAGGTGAATCTGCACCCTATTTTTCTTGGAGATGGGTGAATCTGCACCTTATAAATAATTTGAAAGAGTGAATCTCGACCTTACTTTTTACTATTCAAGGTGAATGAGAGGTGAATCTTTGTGTCGGACGTTCAAGACCAAAAGTGAACAAGAGTGAGGTCTTGAGGAGGGTAGGTTCAAGATTCCGGTTTACGGGTGCATAAAATTGTATGTTCTTTCAAATTTGACAGTCAGTTTTTCATTATCTCACCATAGACATACTAGCATGGACAGTCATCGACTTTTAACATATTCACCTGCTGAATAGGGCAGGTCCAAGCTAATGTCCCCCTTGATGGTGAAAATTCATCTTCATTTTAGCATATCAAGTTTGGTATCATTTAAAAGCTAATAGTCTGAAGTTCAGATTTTTAGTGTGGAAATTTGCATAATCTGCATATTTAATGAGTAGGGGTCATCTTATTTGCATATTTCAAATTTTAGTGTGACGTACGGGACATTACATTTTTATTTCTAATATTTATTTAATCAATGAAGCATTACTTTCATATATGGAGACTAGTAAAACTAATTACTAGCAATATTTGACCACATTTTTAAGTTTCAAAATTAATTGATTATGCTAATTAGGGGGTGTCCACCATGGCACCAATGCTTTGATCGTATTGATCGTATCATCGTCACCGCCGTGAAGAGTGATGACAGTCAAGTTTTAAAAACAATTTTGATAAAACTTACATTTTCCGAAGAACTAGAACAAGCCGTGTCTTTGAATATACTTTTTATGAAAGAAAATGCTTAAATGATCATTTTGTATAAATATCCGCTCCAAAACTTGTTTAATACAAGAAATATTATCACATTTCTAAATATCCACTACCCGTCAAAAACTTAATTTTCAAGGTTTCCGCACATTTCTCCAGGAAAATATTGACATGTATATATAAAGATCGACTACGCTTCTTCCTGGTGAATCGGATGCTGTATAAGTGTGCAGGACATTGCGAAATCACAATTTGATATTCCTTTTTACCAACAAAATGTATCATTTATGATGTGCTGATCCCGAGACTAGTAACCTATATCATTCATGACTCGACAAGACATGTATCGGCGTAAAACACTCGTCGATAAGGAGTAATTTCTCAGGCATGCCTTAGTGAGCTCATTGTCTCGTGAAATGAAAATAATTGTCCTTGCACCTGATATGAGACAATAGCATTGGAAATAACTCCTGGCAATGAATGAAGCGGTGACCATGATTGGGTCAAAGAGACAATTTTCGTTCATTCATTGTCCATCTCTAGTACGTCTGTGATCTCACGAACAAATATTTTGTGAAGTGCCCTCTATACTAATACTCAACTATCCCTTTAAGTTACAACTATCTTGCATTTTTGTCGAGCCCACCGAGGTGGAGGAGACCGTCCGTCTCCATGATATTCTGGGGTCAAAGGTCACATAAGTAGGTCAAAGGTCAAATGAGGGTCAATTTGAAGTTTTAACTGTAAGAGTCTATTAGGGTTGATAACTTTCCAACCCTGCGTCTGTTTGTAACCAAACTTGATTGGTAGATGCCCTACATTGGCCTCCATGATATTCTGGGGTCAAAGGTCACATAAGTAGGACAAAGGTCAAATGAGGGTCAATGTGAAGTTTTACCCGCAAGAGTCTATTAGGGTTGATAACTTTCCAACCCTGCATCTGTTTGTAACCAAACTTGATTGGTAGATGCCCTACATTGGCCTCCATGATATTCTGGGGTCAAAGGTCACATAAGTAGGTCAAAGGTCAAATGAGGGTCAATGTGAAGTTTTACCCGCAAGAGTCTATTAGGGTTGATAACTTTCCAACCCTGCATCCGTTTTGTAACCAAACTTGATTGGTAGGTGCCGTATATTGGCCGCCATGATATTCTGGGGTCAAAGGTCACATAAGTAGGTCAAAGGTCAAATGAGGTAAGTGAGCGCAAGTGGGCGAGACACTTTACGGCTATCGCCTTGTTTCATGTTTGGTTTTACTTGCCCTTCTTGGCAACCAAATTTTCAGACTTATATATTTTCTTTTTGTTTGGGCCACGTACATTGTAATTGTGATTTAGGGTCAGCAAATTGAATGAATATTATTGTCCAATTGAGCCGCTATGAAAAGGAGATAAGTTCTAGCAATGTTGGCTTCAGATTACAATTTATATATTGTCTAACAAATTCAGAATAGCAAACAATTTGTTGCCAATGTTACCAAAATACCAAATTGTCTTAATGTTACTACAGAGTGAGTCAGAAAAAATGTCCCATCTTTTAAAATTTGTCTTTGAAGGTATGAACATTTAATCATGGGTTTTATGATATGTCTTGGTAGGGCTATCCTCCACGCAAATTTCGGTACCCTTCTCATTTGAATATCTGCACGCATGACTGAACACAAGACAATCTTTACAAGACTGCAAAAACTCACTTGCTCCAAGTGGATGGATGAGGAATCAACAGTGTTTTGAACAAAGACAGTCAGACAGACAGAAACACACACCCACACACACAGTAAAAATTGTTTCATAATGCAGTGTTAACATTTCCCCTTTTCTGATTAAAGGGTACCGCCGGGCATGATAAAACCAATCCTTAGTTGTTTTGGTACTATAATTGAATACCGATCATACTCTCATGGAGTCTGATATGTTTCTGTAATTTCAGAACAATGCAATTAATTACTACGACCTACGGAACCACAGCTATTTACTGGTTCGCGCGCGCAACTTTGTTTGCACGACCGCTCAATCAATACGCGTACGTTATTATGGTAGTATGCGATTTATCGCATAGCCCATGCGATAGTTAGTATCGTATGGCATGCAGGCAATACGCCCGTTTGTGCTCGCACTTTGATGTACACAAACGGCAGTGTTGGAGTCATATGGTACACACAATGCCCAGCGCTATAATAGCCACCGCACCATGCATAATACAATGTAGATATACTCTGAATGCATGCAACAGTACAATGCTTGTATAGCGCTACGTGAATACGGGATAGATGTTGTTTCTGAACGCCAAGTTGATTTTTTATTCGCTGCACACAAGAGATTTTCGAGATTTTTTCTGCTTGCGATATACTCAATTGAATTGGTTTCGTGATTATTTGAGTGACCGTCATCAGTTTGTGCATCATAATGGTTCCACTTCTGCCATGTCTTTAATTAAATGTGGGGTGCCCCAGGGATCTGTTCTAGGTCCTACACTTTTTTTGATTTATATTAATGATCTGCCTAGATCATCAGACTACTTTAATTTTAGACTCTTTGCTGATGACTCTAATATTTTTCATTCATTTTTGCCTAATCAGGCAGATATTAATTTATTGGAAATAATTTAAAACATATTGATGAGTGGTGTGATGCGAATAAGATTACTATTAATATAAAGAAAACAAATTTTATGATTATTAAGCCAAGGAGAAAAGAGTGTCGTATTGTTGGAGTTGTCAAAATTAAGAATGAGTTATTGAATGAGGTACACGTATCTCTTTTCGTTGGGATATATATTGATAGGTATTTGGTATGGGATGAACATATAAATAATTTATGCTCTGTACTTCGTAGGAAAGTAGGAATTTTGTATAGACTACGACACTTTGTTCCTAAACAAGTCCTTGTATTACTATATTATTCGTTTATTCAGTCACACTTAGCTTACGGCCTTGAAGTCTGGGGAAGTGCACCTTTGATGTTGATGAACAAAATATTGGTGTTACAGAAAATGGCTTTGAGAGCAATTACTTTCAATAATAGAATGGCCTCATCCTCCCCATTGTTTTATTCATTAGGTATATTAGATGTGTTTAAGCTGTATAAATTATTAGTAACACTTTTTATTTTTAAGTTGATTTATAAACATTTACCACACTCAGTGCTTGAATATTATACCTTTTTTGAAAACTCTTATAATACAAGACAAAAAGATGGAAATATTTTGGTTAAGCCTAAGATGAGAACAGAGCATGGAAAAACTTCAATCTCATTTCAGGGGTCTGATATTTGGAACAGTATGCCTTTGGAGATACGAAGACTTGATAGACTCCACCTTATTAAGATAAATGTAAACAAGTATTTATTGAGTCATTACGTCTCATAATATTTTGTGATTTGCTGCCAAAGATTTTGTATTCTGTTGAAAAGTTTGATATGTTTAATATAATCTTATAGCTTAGTTGTTCTTAGTGGGTGAATGTCCACTATTGTAAATACTTAGAATAGACTGTTATTTAATCATAGTTTCTTGCCTCATTTAAATGTAAGTCATTTATTCATGTACAAAGGGTCCTACGCCCCACTAGCAATAGCTGCTATTTCTGTAGGGTCCTTTTACCAATTTGTTTGTATGTTAACATTTCTTATATACATGTATGATTGTTGTTATATACTTGAACCTTTTGGTAATAAAGTTATTCATTCATTCATTCAACTTTTATATCGCAGTTGCTTCCGATAATCGGAACTGCGCTGACAGAATGATTGATAGGTGATATTAAAAATGATTCTCTGGCGATGTAGAAATACTTTCAGGATCACAGACTTGTTTTGTATGTTCATTTAAGATATGTCTTTGATGTAAGAGAGCTAAATATCTGTCTGGTGGTACCTTTTAAGCATTGATTTTTAACAAGATCGCTGAATGTTTAAGTGGCAATTCCTTGACAATCTTTCCCCTAACACATTCACCACCACCTGACCATCATCATCAAGTGCACATAAATCTAATTTGCTATCTCAATACGTAGGTACAATAACAATACAAATCTTATTTATGTATTTTGTCGGTTTACAATGGCAATTAACAATGGATATCTGTGATCCTGTTGTACTTGCACCAAAGGGCTTGATATGGCAGCAGTTAATTATGTTGAGCCCTTTTGAGTAGGACAAGTACTGGAATTATGGTTCGTCCTCCGAGTTCA
Source organism: Echinarachnius parma (assembly GCA_037951105.1). Lineage (NCBI taxonomy): Eukaryota > Metazoa > Echinodermata > Echinoidea > Clypeasteroida > Echinarachniidae > Echinarachnius > Echinarachnius parma. The sequence goes on from JBAMJV010003397.1 coordinate 39,357, forward strand.
CCCCGCAACAGAGATCATTTTTGGTCACCGAGTATGCAAGAACTCAGATTGTAACATAAGTTTTGCAAGGGTTATGCCACCGTTATCCCAATGTTCGGTGTCCCGGCAGTAAAAGTGATAAATTCTTTCACAATTTATTTTAATCCTCACCCAGCCACTTGGGGCAAGTGTGTTTTTGCAGTCTTGTAAAGATTGTCTGATGTTCAGTCATGCATGCAGAGAGTCAAATGAAAAGGGTACCAAAATATGCTTGGAGGATAACTCTATTAAGACATATCATAAAACCCATGATTAAATGTTCATACTTCAAACAAGACAACTTTTGAAAGATGGGACATTTTTTCTGACTCACTGATCTGTATATCTGCATGTATGACAATTTTCTTATAAATGTATTTATTTTGCCAACAACTCTTTTAAAGTAAATAATTTTGTCATTATAATTCCTTTTTATTTACATGTACATAGACATCGCTGAGCCTGACGAGCAAAGTGGGATTTATCTAGCTGAGGATGCCAGAGATGTTTGCTATATAGTGAAGATGGAACCATCTGATCCATTTGTACAAGACCAAGTAGCTGAGCCGAACAAGGACTGTGGCCTGCATACGTCTGAGGATGCCCGAGATGTCAAGATTAGTACTGGACTGATGATGGAACCACTTGATCCACTATCACATGACAAAATAGCGGAGTCCCGCAAGGACGGTTGCCTTGAAACAGCCGAGGATGCCAGAGGTGTTGAGATGTTTGCTATAGTGAAGATGGAACCATCTGATCCATTGGTACAAGACCAGGTAGCTGAGCCGAACGAGGACTGTGGCCCGCATACATCTGAGGATGCCAGAGATGTCAAGATTAGTACTGGACTGATGATGGAACCACCTGATCCACAATCACATGACAAAGTAGCTGAGTCCAGCAAGGATATTTGCTATGAAACAGCTGAGGATGCCAGAGGTGTTGCGATGTTTGCTATAGTGAAGATGGAACCACCTGATACACTGTCACATGACCAAGTAGCTGAGCCGAACAAGGACTGTGGCCCACATACGTCTGAGGATGCCAGAGATGTCAAGATTAGTACTGGACTGATGATGGAACCACCTGATCCACAATCACATGACAAAGTAGCTGAGTCCAGCAAGGACGGTTGCCTTGAAACAGCTGACGATGCCAGAGGTGTTGAGATGTTTGCTAAAGTGAAGATGGAACCACCTGATCCACTGTCACATGACCAAGTAGCTGAGCCCCGCAAGGATGCTCATCCTCAGATGTATGAAGCTACTTGGTACCTTGAAACAGCTGAGGAAGCCAGAGATGTTGAGAGCATGGGATTGGTGATAGAACCACCTGATCCACTGCCACATGACCAAGTAGATGAGCCAAACAAGGACAGTTGCCTGTCAACATTTGATGATGCCAGAGATGTCTCGATCACTGAACTGAAGATGGAACCACCTGATCCCCAAGTGACTCACAAGGTTGTGGTACAAGATATCAAACAGGAGAAGGATGAATATGGCAACAGAGGTGAGAATTACAAGAATATTCTTACTTTGAGAAACAAAAGTCCAAATTGTGAAAGAATTCTGAAATAATTTGTGACCTGTCACCTCAAAACCCTGAATAAAGTCGCAATATTCCCAAATTCTGATTTGTGGCTTCTGATTAATCCTCCATTATCAAGCAGCTTTCGGGTGATTGAAAAAAGTAATAACAACTTTAAAAAGGGTCATAACTCCAGCGATGTCATAGACCTGTGCATTGAACAGATTTTTCCATTTTAGCCAATTTTCTCAGCATTATTTTGGCAGCTTGAAAGAGGATTCTTGGCAACAGGTCTTATTACTTTAAATGATTTCAGCCATATATATGCAATCAGCCCAATCATCTGCAAAGTCCATCGATTATATTTTAGTAGTTCTATGTTCCTACTTTTTTTGTAAGACGCTAGTGAAATTCTTATTGTTTGTATCAGAGAATGAAATTTGTGCATGGTGAGTCCCTTTCAGTATACATACTTAGATGAAGGTGTTTGCGTAGAACATAAAGTTAATGGCCCCTTTATGAAACTCATAATTTAAGTCCTGACTAAATTTATCCAGGTAGTTGTGATGAAGGATTCGGTATCCTGAGTAGGGAAGTACATCAAAGAAATAAAGATTATCATAGACATAGGTCTATAATATGATTGTCTTATATCTTGTGTTTTGGTGGGTTTTTCCAGGTGATGATGAGCAGTTGGATGGGGAAAGCAATTTCTGCAAGAATAGCGATCTCTCATTAGCTACCAGAGAGACCAAGAGTGCATTTCCTCCAATGAAGAAAGCCAAAATTGTGCTACAAAAACTTTTCATCGGGAGAATACCTGCTAAATGTGCGGACTGTCACAAGGTGCTGCAAGGTGGCAGATTTCAGTATTCCTCGAATGGTACGGAGCAGAACATTGTCATGAAATGTGATAAATGCAAAAACAATTGGTCAAATGAAGCTGAGCTTCATGAACAGGCAATGGACACAAATGCAGACATAACAAGAGAGATGGCCAATCATCCAACCCTTCATCAGATGAGCGGGACATGCGGTATGCTCGAGTCACAGGATTCAGGTAGAGGAGGCAATTTAATTTTTAAAGATTTCATTCTCATGATATTTGTTCTACTCATGCCTTAAACTCAGGTTGTTAACTATATCTCTTTAGTCTAGACATCCCCACGGAAAATGACCTGCTTGTGCAATAATTCCCACTCCCTAAGAATAAATGGATTTTTCCTGATAATTTCCCTGGCTGGTAGCATAATTCCATTTTGATAGATCAAATGACAAATACATACAGACATACATGTTTCAAATTTTTGAACATTGAAAAACCTTAAAGGGGACCACCAGGCAAAGAACAACATACATTGTATAATTATATGTTTTGGTACAATTTTCTGATATCAAATATATACCCAAGATTTTGCAAAGGGTTGTGTAATTCATACACGATGCAATTAATTACTGCCACTTCGGAACCAGTAATATTTCTTGGTTCCGTACGCGCCAAACATTTGCGAGTGCGCCACCCGTATGTTTGAAGACAATAGAATCTCGGATTATTCATTCGCTCTGGACAAAGGTAGTCTTTATTACCCAGAACCATGAACACATGCTTTAGAATGGTGATGCGTTTTCCAATTATTTTTGGGTGGTGGTACCCTTTAAGTGGCCATGTAAGGTCATCACATGAACATTAAAAAAGGCTTGTCGGCGGCATCCAGAAAGCCAATGTAACATGACATGAGACATATCAAACACTCAAATATGATTTAATTTTGTTTCATGTTCCTTGCAGATAATGCTGATCATCAGAACGGTCAAACGATCTCTTCGGGAAAGAATGATACCTCTCCAAATCTCGCAGTGCAAGAAAAGCAAGCCATTCAGGAGAGTGAGACAGGTACATGTTGCCCAAGGATTCAATCAAGAACAAACGCTGATGAACTAAATGACAATCATTTGAAAATACAGAATAATGAGAGTGACAAAGATGGTAGCAGATACTTCAAATGTAGTCTGTGTTCAAAGATGTTCTGTACCAACATTGATCTACTGAGACATGTTGCATTGAAGTGCAGTATTGGTTCTGAAATCTTCACCAAAAGAGGTAATTTGGACGCAGATATTATAACACATGATAACGAGTCTGTAACATATGGTAAGCTAAAGAAGCACATGTATAAAGGTACCAGTCCAGGTGACAGATCGTTCACTTGCAAGGTATGTCCAAAATCTTTCTCTCAGAAATGTGATCTAACAAAACACATGAGGACACATACCGGTGAACGACCTTTCAGTTGCAAGGTATGTTCAAAGGTTATCACTCGGAAAAGTGTTCTAGAAATTCACGTGAGGACACATACCGGTGAACGACCTTTCAGTTGCAAGGTATGTTCAAAGGCTTTCGCTCGGAAAGGTGATCTAGGAAACCACATGAGGACACATACTGGTGAAAAACCTTTCACTTGCAAGGTATGTTCAAAGGCTTTCATTCAGAATAGTCAACTAGGAACTCACATGAGGATACATACGGGTGAACAACCTTTCACTTGTAAGGTATGTTCAAAGGCTTTCACTCAAAAAGGTTATCTAAGTATTCACATGAGGATACATACCATTGAAAAACCTTTCACTTGCAAGGTATGTTCAAAGGCTTTCACTCAAAAGGGTTATCTAGAAATTCACATGAGGATACATACCGGTGAAAAACCTTTCACTTGCAAGGTATGTTTAAAGGCTTTCACTCAAAAAAGTTATCTAAGAATTCACATGAGGATACATACCGGTGAAAAACCTTTCACTTGCAAGGTATGTTCAAAGGCTTTCACTCAAAGAGGTCATCTAAGAATTCACATGAGGATACATACCGGTGAAAAACCTTTCACTTGCAAGGTATGTTCAAAGGCTTATACTTATAAAGGTGATCTTGGAAATCACATGAGGACACATACCGGTGAACAACCTTTCGCCTGTAAGGTATGTTCGAAGGTTGTCACTCGGAAACGTGATCTAAGAATTCACATGCGAACACATACCGGTGAACAACCTTTCGCCTGTAAGGTATGTTCGAAGGTTTTCATTCAGAAATGTGGTCTAGAAATTCATATGAGGACACATACCGGTGAACGACCTTTTGGTTGCAAGTTATGTTCAAAGACTTTCACTCAAAAAGGTTATCTAAGAATTCACATGAGGATACATACCGGTGAACGACCTTTTGGTTGCAAGTTATGTTCAAAGGCTTTCACTCAAAAAGGTTATTTAAGAATTCACATGAGGATACATACCGGTGAAAGACCTTTCACTTGCAAGGTATGTTCAAAGGCTTTCTCTCATAAAGGTGATCTTGGAATTCACATGAGGACACATACCGGTGAACAACCTTTCGCCTGTAAGGTATGTTCGAAGGTTTTCACTCGGAAAGGTGCTCTTGATGTACACATGAGGAAACATACGGGTGATAGACCTTTCAGTTGCAATGTATGTTCAAAGTCTTTCACTCGGAAAAGTGGGCTAGGAAGTCACATGAGGACACATACTGGTGAACGACCTTTTGCTTGCAAGTTATGTTCAAAAACTTTCATTCAGAAAAGTGCTGTTGGCTTACACATGAGGACACATACCGGTGAAAGACCTTTCAGTTGCAAGGTATGTTCAAAGGCTTTCGCTCGGAAAGGTGATCTAGGAAAGCACATGAGGACACATACTGGTGAAAAACCTTTCAGTTGCAAGGTATGTTCAAAAGCTTTTACTCAGAAAGGTGGTCTAGAAATTCACATGAGGACACATACTGGTGAACTACCTTTCAGTTGCAAGGTGTGATCAAAGGCTTTCACTCGGAAAAGTGGTCTAGAAATTCACATGAGGACACATACCGGTGAACGACCATATTTGCATGGTATGTTCGAAGTCCTCACTTGGAAAAGTGCTCTAGAAACTCACAAGAGGTCACATACTATTGAATGACCTTTCACTCTACAATATGTGACCTTGCACAACAAAATGACCAATAAGTCTGTAAAAAACGATTGCGCTGATTTTTACATGACATTAAAGTAGAGGTCCTTACCTGGAATTTAATTCGACATAATTCTGACGAAGCAAACCCTCTCAAAATGAGCAACCAAGATTTGGGACATGGCTGAAGCAGTTTCAAAATTAGCAAGAAAACAGGTTGCTTTAAAGGGACTTAGTAACATTGTTTTCACTATGATAGGTGAATGATCGATACTGGTGAACACAATTTGACTTGCAATGTATGTTCTAAGGCTTTTTCTAGAAAGGCATATTTGGACACTTTCTAGTAAAAAGACTTGTCCATTGTTCCGTAATCAGGCCTGGTTCCACCCCTTCTTTTTATTCACCTTTTATTCAATGATTTAAAGGTTCCCTGAAATCCTAGTTGCCTTCAACTATTTGTTAACTATTTGGTTACAGTCCGTTATTCCGAAGGTTCAGTTATTATTCCGAAGGTTTGTTATTACGAAGGTTCGTTATTCCGAAGTTTCGTTATTCCGAAGGTTCGTTATTCCGAAGGTTCGTTATTCCAAAGGTTCGTTGATCCGAAAATAAAATCGGGTTCGTTATTCCGAAGGTTCGTTATTCCGAAGGTTCGTTATTCCGAAGGTTCGATGATCCGAAAATAAAATCGTTTTCGTTATTCCGAAAATTAAATCGGGCTTGTTATAATACTATAGTTTGTGTTTTGTTTATTTAATTTACAGCCTGCATTAAGCATACTCCTCCCCCTTTCCCTCCCTTGGCCAGACCAATCAAACATTTAAGTTTATTTTATCTCTATATGAAATTATACATTATAACAAACCCAAATTCATTTTCGGATTAACGAACCCGATTTCATTTTAGGAATAGCGAACCTTCGGAATAACGAACCCTCGGAATAACGGACCTTCGTAATAACGAACCTTCGGAATAACGAACCCAATTTCATTTTAGGAATAGCGAACCTTCGGAATAACGAACCTTCGGAATAACGAACCTTCACAATAACGAACCTTCGGAATAACGAACCTTCGGAATAATGCAACAAATTAGGAAAATGTTATTTTCACACAATCAACTTACTTTTTTAAGCTTGACGTTTCGAACATCTTCGTTGTTCTTCATCAGAATGTCTGAGTCTGACCGCTAGATGGCGCGGTCAGACACTGGTCCCACACGTGACTCAGCATGTAGCCCCCCTCGTCTCTGGTCATGTTCTTAGTCTTTCTTATCCACACCGCTTCCTTTACCCATCTGGTAAAGCGGGTAGATTCTCTTTCCAAGACTTTGCTATTGTCCCAATCGATGCTGTGATTATATTGCGCGACATGATCCGTGATTGCTGATTTGTTTGTTTCAGTCAAAGATGCTTTCCTTTGTGATCTTGTGAATCTTTGCTGAGTCACGTGTGGGACCAGTGTCTGACCGCGCCATCTAGCGGTCAGACTCAGACATTCTGATGAAGAACAACGAAGATGTTCGAAACGTCAAGCTTAAAAAAGTAAGTTGATTGTGTGAAAATAACATTTTCCTAATTAAACATTTCACAATCAGATGAATCTTATCAAGGATTAATGCAACAAATGTTCGGATTAACAAACCCTATTTCATTTTCGGATTAACGAACACTCAGGTATAGGAAATTTGCGTGTTCGGAATAACGAACCTTCGGAATAACGAACCTTCGGAATAACGATCCGCACCCAACTATTTGACCTACATATGTTTTGTATGTAAACATTTTAGCCATTATTTTCTTAAGATTTGCTATGCCCCACCTCTAAAAAAAAACTTTCCAGAGCAAAAATCTGCCTAGATCATGGTGACTGTATCAAGTTCATGGTGTTGCATTTCACATTGTTAGTCTTCGCTTGATATTTAGGTACTTAAAATCTGTTGCATGCACTATGTACTTTGTCTTTTCTCTTGAGTATAGATATTATATTTTAGATATTTTGAAATGTGTTTGGGATACCGGAATGTTTTGCATAAAGATCTACATGAGTAAAATGATAAAAGTATATGACTATGTATAACTATGTATGCAACATCACAAACCAATGGGATCCACAAGTAAGTAGCAACAAACCAAAGACGAATGAGCTCCATTTGAGGTTTCATCTAGTAACATTGTCCAAACTCTCAAAACTTACTTGGAACGCGGTTCTCTCATACTTTGTCTGTTTGTCATATTCATATCAACACAATAGACGTATGGGACAGGTTTTGATTTGTCAAATTTCCTTTTCAAACAGTTGTCAACCTCTCATCTGCCCCCATCTCCACATCAGAATATTCTCTTCTCACCAAAGGTCTCAACTTCTGCCCCACCCCACCAGCAGTCAATCAGATCTCACTCAACCCGGATTTGTACGCTTCATTCGCCTCAAGGAATTCTACCTCGATGAACCCCCATCTCAACCTGAACCTTTCCGACAGAATAGCAGCTGGGTACCCCCCAAGAACAGAGTTCCAGCCCTCGAAACGTATGTGCAGGCAATTAGTTCACAAGTTCTCAGATATCCCCAGCAAAACGCACGGCAACCTTCCTCATGAAGAACTCCAAACTCTCACTTCCCTCAAAAACAGGACCGACATCATCATCAAGCCAGTAGACAAAGGATCAGCCGTCGTCGTCATGGACCGCCAACAATACATCGACGAGGCCATGAAACACCTCAACAATCGTTCAAACTATTCTGTGCTTAACTCTGACCCCACATCTGATTTCTCTGAACAGATACAGCAGACACTGGATGACATGAAGGCTGGTGAACACCTCTCCAAAAAAGCCCATGAATTTTTCTCCCCCACCAATACCAAACCTGCCAGATTCTACCTTCTCCCCAAGATACACAAACCAGGGAATCCAGGCCGTCCTATCCTCTCGGAAATGGTTCACCCACAGAGAACGTTTCCCTCTTTGTTGATCATCACATTAAACCTCTTGTCCCTCTAGCACCTTCCTACATCCATGACACCCCTGACTTTCTGAGGAAACTTGAAGCCATCAAGGATCAAATACCAGAGACTGCCACCATTGGCACTTTTGATGTTTCTTCCTTGTACACCAACATCCCTTTTGACGAAGGAGTCGCTGCATCATGTGACGCTTTGACTAGGAGCGGTCACTCTATCCCCCCCCCCCATTTCTGACATCAAATCTCTCGTGTCCCATGTACTAACCAAAAACAACTTCACTTTCTTGGATCAACACTATCTACAGGTATTGGGTACAAGCAATGGGTACTCGTATGGCTCCCTCATTTGCCTGTCTCTTCATGACCAAGCTCGAACAGCAAATGTTGGATTCAGCTCCTTGTCGTCCATAGATCTGGTGGCGCTACATTGACGACATCTTCTTCATCTGGACCAGGGATGAAGACAGCCTCCACACATTCATCGACCACATGAATTCCTTTCACAGGACCATCAAGTTTACTTCTGATTTCTCCCCAGATGAGACCCACTTCATCGATGTCACCGTCAAGAAGGCAAATTGCCATATCACCACAGATCTCTACACCAAACCGACAGACACCCACCAATACCTTCATTCTTCTAGTTGCCATCCCCGTCACTGCAAGACCGGCATCGCTTACAGCCAAGCCCTCCGACTCTGCCGTATCTGCTCCAAAGATTCCGACTTTTCCCTCCATGCCAGAAATCTCAAGAAACATCTCACATCTAGGGGTCAAAGTGCTAGAACAGTCACACAAGCCATTAACAAAGTTTGTTCTCTCCTCAGATCTGATGTCCTCAAACAGAAGACTCCCAACCAGACCACCACTGACAGGTTACCCCTTGTGACTACCTTCCATCCCAACTTCCATCCCCTCCGTACTATCCTCCACACCTCCGACCGGCTCCAACATGCTGTCCCTGACCATCCCATTCTAGCCTACCGACGCCCCCGAAACCTCAAGGATCTCATTGTTCGTGCTCCCTTCTCTCACTAACGATTCTTCTCCCACACAGCATGGCCGACAGATGCATCATATGCAAGGTTCATCTCTTTCAGGGCGATTCTTTCACCAGCCACTCTAACAACCTCTCTTTTCACACCAAAGGTTGCATCACATGCACCACTGCCAACGTTGTTTATCTGATCACCTGCCGAGTCTGCGGCATCCAGTATGTAGGTGAAACCAAGACCACTCTCAAGAGACGCTTCTATGGACACAGATCCACCATCCACACATCCAAGCTCGACACCCCAGTTGGCCATCATTTCAACCTAACCATTCCATCTCTGACATGATTCTACAGGGCATAGAATCTCTAGGCAACCGTCCAGATTCACTACGCTCCAGCAGGGAGAAACACTGGATGAGATGTCTCTGCACCATCCAACCCCGTGGGCTCAACATTCTCAAGAAGGCAGTGTTTAGCTTTATCCTTCACATTCTCTTAATGCTTGCTCTATTTCATTTGTTTTGTTTTGCTTCCATTATCTTTTCTCAACAGATTTCCATGCATTTACCTTCACACTGTTCCATACTTGTTTTGTTTTTTAATTATTTACTTCCTCTCCACGCTTCATTTTAGATAAATTGTTGTATTCGTTTTTACTAAGCTTTGCACATTCTGTTGGTATGATATGTATTATAACCTTCATACTCGCATGGTTTTGTTGTATCACATTTACGCCTTGTTCACCTATGTAACTAGTCAATAATCTAGACCCTCGAAAGCGCCGCCTAACATCATTGATCGCTGCCAGTCGAGAATCGCTGCCCAGTCTTACACTGGCGATCATATTTATGACATGGTTGTGCCACCGATCTGTGCAGACCTTCCTCGTTGTGCATATCTCTCTCGTAAGTTGCGCTATATATTTGCCAGTAAGGACTCGATCCTTGTCTACTATGTAACTGACATTGATTATTCTCTTGTTTTCCCACAGGCTTCCCTCTCAGTTATTAGCAGCTCTAATTCTCCCTCCTTATGCATGCATTGTTTTGCTCGATTTTCAACTATGTTTTCATTTCTCTATAATATTCCCTCTCACTTTTTCTTCATATTAGTTATTAATCCATATTATCATTGTGTATAGTTGGATACTGTATATATTTGTACATATTGTATATATGCTCATCTGTTTATTGATATATTACAGGCACCACATTTGAATCATGTTTAATCTACATTTCTTCCACTTTCTGTTTTCCCACAGGGCTCTAATTGGCAGCCAGCTGCATTAGTTTCATAAGACTTATTCATTTATTTCTGATGTTGTAATTATTTTCATATATTGTTTATATCCCAATATACTTATTTATATATCATGTATATATCTTGCCAACTAATAATTAACCGACATTACACTCTCATTTTCCATTTTTCTTCAGGGTTTCATCTTGTGTACATATGCATTGTCTGATTTGTGTACATCTTTCTCTTGTTCATTCTTCGTCTTTCCATTGCATTGATCATCACCCATTCTTACCCCCCCCCCCCCCACCCCACCCTATCAGCATTCCTTTTCATCCTACCACCACTCTTCATTAATCCCACCTCATCCACATAAGCACCCTTTTGTTTCCTCCCCACACCTCCCTCTTTAATCTTCCGTGGCCACTCTTGGCTCCCTTACTATAAGCCCTTTCATCTCGCCTCCATTCACATCTCGCCTCAATTCACTATTCATGGCCTTAATTCCCATCCTGTATGGTACTTCTTTTGATCATGCCTCCTTCAATCTCTCTATGACACACACTCCAACCCCTTGCTCCTTGTTTCATAACATCCTCTTTGTGTGTATTTCCTCCAATCCCAGCCTAGTCTGATTAGCCACTCACAGCCTTTTTATTGTTCCATGTCTCCGCCCCCTTTCTTTGTTGTTGACATGTGTACCTATATGTGTATGTGTTTTTTGTTTGGATAATCGTCACTTTATAGGCTCTGAAGAAGATTCTGCTAGGATCGAAAATGTAGGCCCTATATTGACTCTCATTTTATTACACAGGCATTATTATAGTAGATAAGCAGTTTTCAGCAGTATTTTTGCATCAAATTTCCTTTTCGTTAAATATATATATATGATTGAAGTGTTCAGAATGTTTAACTATCCACTGGATAGTCATAACCGTATACAAAGTCAGTTCAGCAAGTGAGTAAATATCACTTTACATTTTCGCTCATTACTCGGCCATATAAAGTGAAGTTTTCACACATTACTCAGTGGACATATCAGATCACAATACTACACATTGTATCAAACTTTCATCACATTTTGCACATGTCAACAAAGTTACTACATCTTTTTAACAAATATAGGATCCTGAAAATTAGTTTTGGTTCTCGTTCAGTTTTAATTTTTGAGATGATCGTTATACATGTTATTGTGTTAGTTCCTGAAATGTGCATATGCTTGGATTATGACGTTGGATAAATACATCAATTAGAAGTCTTGTTATTCAAATCATCAGATATTTTGCATGAAATATAAACGTTTTAGGCAAATTTAGCCATTAAACATTTTATTGGCAAAAGTTGTATACACCTTTTTTTACAAAATGTATTTGTAGACAACGTTTGTTTTAAAGTAACCATTTATCATGTTTATCACGAGCTGAAATTAAATAAAACTTGAAATACAATACATGTTTGTGTTGAGACGACTGGTCATTTGTTTTAACTACATAACAATGTTATTATTGTGTTTATGTGTGTGTTATTACATTTTTGTTCGTGTGTGTGTGTGTGTGTGTGTGTGTGACTGTGTGTGGGTGTGTAATATTAGTGAGTGGGGTGTTGATCAGCGCTGTATGTGGCTTAGCCTTATGTATTGGTGTGTGTGTGTGTGTGTGTGTGCACTTGTAACGGGTGTAAACCGGGGACAATCGTGCGATACACACCCTCTATAATCGGGGATAAATGGTAAATCGGGGATATATCAGATTTTCAAATTTATCCAAAGGACTTTGGAAACAATTACAATTTTAAATGTTAGCCCCCTCTTTGTTTACGGTCTTTTAGTTACTGGTATACGCTTTTGACTTACACCGAGCATGGTGGCTTAGCGGTTAGAGTGTCCGCCTCATGCACGGGAGATCCCGGGTTCGAACCCAGACCGGGTCATACCAAAGACTTTAAAAATGGCACCTTCTGCCTCATAGCCAGGCGCTCGGCAGGTGGCGTCACACTTAGCCGATTTTACCCCTGATGGACACACGATCAAGGAAATTTTCCAAATCTTAAAGTCATACCTGTAAAGTGTCCTAATCCACGAAAATTACTTGGAGCTTCCTCGTTTCTCTTCTACCGTGTTGTTTAGCTTATGGTAAGAGAAGAATAAAATAGGGTTTGATTTTTTCAAATGTCACTTTAGTATGAAGATAATTATCATTGAAAATCATTATTTCTAAAGCGTTAATCAACGCAATTGAAAAAAGGTACAATTGTCTTAGCTGAGAACGTCCGCCTGCAGCACCCGTGAGAACATTCCGGAGATTGAACTTTGAGCCGAGCGAGTTCAAATTCCATGAATTATGTACTACGTGTGTAAAAATACACGGGTGCGAATATCTCAAACGGATCATTCATTACTGCGACACAAGTATGGCAGACCATCAGTATTCGGTGATAAAATATGAACTCAATATTCGTTTTTTTCACTAGGTAAACAGTGTTCGTTTTCTTTCAAACTTTCACAAATCTTTCAATTGTATTTTACAATGATATTGATATAGGATTGAAGTCTCAAATGTAATTTTGTGCAATATCTGACACTTTACAGGCATCACTTTAAGCGATCGTATGACCGCCGGTGGATTTTTCAGGCTCCGGCAGCAACTTCGTGAGTGGTTCCAAAATCTTTGGCATGCCAAAGATTGGCCCGAGCACCTTGCGAAGGTTCATTTTCGTGTTTCATTCGTGTGTCCATCTTGCCCTTCGTAATGCCATCGTGAGGGCATCTTATCACATCGTGTCATCTTCGTGTGATCATCGGTGCCATCGGGCACTTTTCGCCTCCCGAAGACAATACGAAGGAAACAAGAAGCTGCCCGAATGTCTTAGGAAGGCAACACGACTACGTGAGGCCTTCGCAATGCCGTCGTGTAGCCATCGTATTGTAGTACGATGACATCGAGATGGGACCACGGTGTCGGCGAAGACAGCCGATCTGAGTAGCTCAAGCGTTTTCCATGTGTCAGACCCAATTACATAATATGCAATACTCGATTCCATCTGTCAATCAATTACTCAATTAATGTATTTTTTAATATTACATTTATTTGATATTGAATACGATAAATTTAATTCATTTAAGAATATAATATACAATAAAACTTATTAATATATTACTCAATTTAATTGAAGATACCTTGCATATTTGTTATTGAACACGATTAATTTAGTTTATGTTATGAATTTAATAATAAATCTTAAAGGGAAAGTTGAGTTTTGGTAGAGAGGGCGCTAGACTACTTAATTGGTTTGTGAGGTAATGAAAAACTGAGTGTAAAATTTGAAAGAGCATAATATTTAAACAATAAAATCATCTTTGTTTGATCAAAATCGGTTCAGAAACGGCTGAAATATCCATAAATATAACAATTTGTAATAAACCCGGGGCCCCGGGTTTATTAGAGAATTTTGAACCAGCCGTTAAAAATTCAAAAAAATGCTTCCTCTTTTCAAAAAGTTACAAAATTGGTATTTAAATAGTTGTTGGTTATTTCTCTATCTAATCACTATTTCAACAAAGCAGCACATGCACAATATTTTATTCAAAATGGTTGAAACCGATGAGTGTTTAGAGAGCGCCCTCTTACCTTTTAACGGCTCGTTTTGAATGATAACATGATCTTTACTACGTCATTTGTAATTTTGTGTTCCTTTCTAGTTATAACTATTAGTTTGTAATGTAATGATGCAGGTTTTGGTTACTAAAATTCAGTTTCACTAAAACTGTACTCTCCTTACCAGAACTCAACTATCCCTTTAATCAATTACTCGATTTCAACTGAAGATGCTGGTATTGTTTACTTTTTTGATATCACATTTTCATTGTTGGATCGATTTGTTTAAGAAATTAAACTTGTTTTGAATATAATACAAAATAGAAAATGAATATTGGGATTTGATATCCTTTAATTACAATGAAATAAACAAAACATGCCACTTTGGACCTACTTTATAATGACAATAATTGTTCTCAATGTCATCATGTCATATTATACAAATGATGCACATGCTTTAGTTTAACTTTGGAATAGTAAAACCCACGAGCGCAGCGAGTGGGTATTAGACCATTTTTAAAGTTAAAAGCGTGCAGACAATTCTAACCGATCCATGTAATATGCCTGTGCAGCATTTGTTTGATAAAATGAGCGCAAAAATGCAAAAATCAAACCAAAGTGAGCCATGCATCAGGAAAATGCATCATCAGTAATAACTTGTACACATTAAGTGACTAATCATAATGCAAAGATTCTTCTCCCCATTTTATCCATTTAATAATGATAATATCCTTGTAAGCCATCATAGATTTAAGTAATATTTTGTCAAAAATGCTATTCATGTAATTCATTTAATAGTTAGATGATAAAGAGTTAATGAGTAACTGGGATTCTGTTTTGTCAAAGTTTATTGGATCTTTTTATATGCCGTAATGTTCTGACCGCACTTTTGTGCTGCTAATTTATATATATTTTTAAAGATATATACATATACTGTATAACTGTATGAATGTACACTTTGTTTGATATTATATTTAATTAATTAATATCAGTAAGTCGATGAGGAAAGACTAAATTGTGTTTCATCATTGCTAGCTTAAAATTGAAATTAAATGAGGATATATGCATATATCGTAAATTAAATAATTAAATGACAGATGGAATCGAGTATATGGACACATGGACAACGCTTGAACTACGCAGATCGGCTTTCTTCGCCGACATCGTGGTCCCATCTCGATGTCATACGATGGCTACACGACGGCATTGCGAGGGCCTCACGTAGTCGTGTTGCCTTCCTAAGACATTCGGGCAGCTTCTTGTTTCCTTCGTTATATAAATGCACATATTCATGTTGCCTTCGTGTGTGGTTCGGATGTCATCGTGTGACCTTCTGTAGGCATCGTACTTGCTTCGGCTGTTGATTGGCTGATGACCAAGTTCGGGACCATCTTCGCACGAAATTCAAAATTCCATGTTCGTGTGTCCATCGGGATGTCAAATCGGCTAAGTGTGACGCCTGTTTTATAGAATGGAGATGGAGAAGGTAAAGTTAATCACACGAGTAAGAGGACTGACCCCTTCTGTAGCTTTCGCTACATTTATTTAGTAGACGTGTGGCCCAGGGCTAATGAATCGGAGATAGGCGCCGCCTTATGTGCCAATATTGGCACGGAAAGGTCTTTAACTTTTTTTAGCTCATCCGGCCCGAAGGGCCCGATGAGCTTATGCCATGGCGTTGCGTCCGGCGTCCGTCCGTCCGTCCGTCCTTCCGTCCGTCCGTCCGTCCGTCCACAATTTTCAAAATGCTTCTTCTTCGTTATTTTTCAACCGATTTTGATTCTGATTGTTTCATAAGATAGGGCTAGGAGGGGGATTTAAAACTTCTACACAGAATCGTGAAATTCATTATATATGCTAATTTATGCAAATTTATTTGAAATCACAAAAAATGCTTCTTCTCCTTCATTTCTTGACCGATTTTGATTTGGTTTGCTTTATCTGGTAGAGCTAACTTTGGTACACTAAACTTCTACACAGAATTTTGAATTTTTTCTCCATTAATTAATTTTGGTAATTTATGCAAATTTATTCCAAAAATCACAAAAAATGCTTCTTCTCCTTCATTTCTCGACCGATTTTGATTTGGTTTGCTTTATCTGGTAGAGCTAACTTTGGTACACTAAACTTCTACACAGAATTTTGAAATTTTTCTCCATTAATTAATTATGGTAATTTATGCAAATTTATTCCAAAAATCACAAAAAATGCTTCTTCTCCTTCATTTCTCGACCGATTTTGATTTGGTTTGCTTTATCTGGTAGAGCTAACTTTGGTACACTAAACTTCTACACAGAATTTTAAAATTTTTCTCCATTAATTAATTATGGTAATTTATGCAAATTTATTCCAGAAATCACAAAAAATGCTTCTTCTCCTTCATTTCTCGACCGATTTTCATTCTGTTTGGTTTATCTAATAGGGCTAGGTTTCATAAGATAGGGCTAAGAGGGGGATTTCAAACTTCTATACAGATTCATGAAATTCATTATCTATGGTAATTTATGCAAATTATTCGAAATCACAAAAAATGCTTCTTCTCCTTCATTTCTCGACCGATTTTGATTTGGTTTGCTTTATCTGGTAGAGCTAACTTTGGTACACTAAACTTCTACACAGAATTTTGAAATTTTTCTCCATTCATTAATTATGGTAAATTTTTAATTTTTTTATTTTTTAAATTTTTTTTAATTTAATTTTTATTTATTTTTCTATTTTTATTTATTTATTATTTATTTTATTTTTTATTTTTTATTTTTTTGTTTGTTTTGTTTGTTTTTGTTTTTTATTTTATTTATTTTTATTTTTATTTTGATTTTTTAAATTTTTTTTTAAATTTTTTTATTTTTTCCCATGTCCCTTCCAGGGCATCAAATTTTTTTTTTTTTTGACCAGTTGAAAAGTGTACCACATGAAATTTGCGATATTTGATGTTGCGAGATGGCGGATGAGCGCTACGTCATTGACGTTCTGGTTTTTTACTTCCATCTTTGTGTAACCCATTCTTATATAAACACTTTTCCCCAGTTTAGGAGTAGGCTAGGCCAAACACATGTGCCCCTGTGTGTCCTCAGCATCCCCAGTTGGAATGTGAAATACTCTAATTGAAACAACTATATTTTAAATATTTCTGGTCCATTTCCTTTTAAAAAACGAAGCAAATAATCTAAAGCTACTTGAAATACTGTTATTGGACCAATTTGAAGGTATAAAACGCCTATCCCCAATAGACCGCTTCTTTAATGTATGCAAATAATATGCGTATGACGTCAGACTCCCCGTTGGCAAGCTTAACAATAGTAAGGTCCGGCAAGCTCCGGCAAACTTAGCTTGCCGGACCTAGTTGCCAACGGGGAGTCTTACGTCATCCGCATATTATTTGCATACATTACATAAGCGGTCTATTTCCACTAATTACAAGTATGTGTGTGTGTGTGTGTCAGTGGCTTAGCTAGGCATTTTTCATGTGGGTTGGGGGAGGGGGGGGGGGGGGGGGGGGGGTAGGGTCCTTAATTAAATTTTCATGACCAGCAACAACAACGGTTCTTCAGCCATTCAGTTCGCCGACTATACAGGGTGGCCCCCAAAAAACGGAACGGGGCACTTCTTATTATCCTATAGAAACACAATGATTATGTTCATCGGATAGGGTGTCTTTTCCAACGAAAAACGATATAGAGTGGTGAAGTGTGATGTCATAAATGATGTCATACATTTTTTTTTTTTTTTAATTTTCAAATTGGGAGTTCATTTTCAGAAAGAGAATAACAAATAATGTCCAAATACCGAAAATCAAAGGAATAGGTTACGTATTGGCTGAGATATGCCCATCCGAATGATTTGTTTTGTCAATGGGATGTCACTCAGAGCGCCCTAAAACAAAAACTAAACTACCTAAGTTACTGTTCTTGGTATCGTTTTTCATTGGAAAAGATACCCTATTCGATGGACATAATCATTTTGTTACTATATTTTGGGAAGTGCCCCGTACCGTTTTTTGGGGGGCCACCCGTTTTGGCCATCGTAAACAGTACATGCTTTAGGACAAAAATAGTATGCATGATAAGGAGCGAAGTTTCTAGATTGTCATTTTTTTTCGCCGAATTCTGTTCAATATTTGTCCTTCAAGTATGAACTTTAGGTGGGGCACCTGGGGGGGGGGGGGGGGGGGGGGGGGGGACTTCCCCCGTAGTTACGCTCCTGGGGATGTCTCACCAAGATACAAAGTTGAACCTAACTATACAGGGTGGCAGGGGCGGATCTAGCTTTTTGCTAAGGGGGGGTTTGACCCAATGACGATGCAGAGCATCGTCCACGAGCCGCGAAGCGGCGATTTGTTTTTGCTATTTTGAACCCCCGTAAGTGATTTTTTTTTTCACCTTTTTTCACTTTCGTCCACGAGCCGCGAAGCGGGGAATTTTTTTTACTATTTTGAAACCTCGTAAGTGATTTTTTTTCACTTTTTTTTCACTTCGGCGATTTTTTTTTGCTATTTTGAACCCCCGTAAGTGATTTTTGTTCACTTTTTTTCCACTTTTTTCACTGATACATTTTCACTTGGCAGCCCAAGGGGGGGGGGGGGGGGGGGGTTAAACCTCCTAACCCCCCCCCCCCCCCCCCCCCCCGTACATCCGACACTGGGTGGCCCCAAACAACCGGAACGGGGTACTTCCCAAAATATAGCTACAAAATGAGTATGTCCATCGGATAGAGTGTCTTTTCCAATGAAGAGCGAAAGTATACCAAGAACAGTCATTTTGGTCGTGTAGTTTTTGTTTTAGGACGCTATGAGTAACACCATGTCAGGTTCCCATTTTTGCCAATTTTTACCAAGTCAGTACCTGAAAAATCGCACTTACTGCCTGTCATACCATTGAACACGCGAGCAATCCACGCGCCATTGTTAGTGTGCATTCAGCTGTGTGCCGAGGGGTGCCGAGAGAATGGGCATATTTCGATAGTATGACGGGCAGTAAGTCTCATTATCAGACAGTCAGACACAGACTTGGTAAAAATTGACAAAAATGGGAACCTGACATGGTCTCACTCAAAGCGCCCTAACATAAAACTATATACACGTCCAAAATTACTGCTCTTGGTATCGGGTTTCATTGGAAAAGACACCTTATCCGATGGACATAATCTTTTTGTTACTATATTTTGGGAAGTGCCCCGTTCCGTTTTTTGGGGGCCACCCTGTTTATTATGGAAAGCCATTTGTTGCCTTGGAATAAAAACGTGTTCAAAGGGGAAATGCTATCATTTTAGACTTTTACATCAAGAACATGAAACTCTTGATAATAGATACAATGCGTGATTTGAATCAACATTATAAAACATTAAAGAACTTTTACAATAAGTCCAACTTAGCTTTATAGGATCTTTGTAAAACACCCTCTGGTGTGTATGTGTGTTCGCCGTCCGTGTGTGCGTTTGGTCGTGTATGTGTACTGATTATGGTTATGTTATATTGTAGGCGTGGGCCGGTGGAGTCAAGTCATAATTATTCAAAAGTGACAAAATGATGTCCGGTCAGTTAAAGGGATAGTTGAGTTTGGGTCAAACTGAATTTTAGTAACCAAAACCTGCACCATTATACAGTACAAACTAAAAGTTATAACTCCACCATGCTCGAAAGGTATAGTTATAAAAACGACTATAGTAAAACAAAAACATGTTATCTTCAAAAAGAGCCATTACAACTCTAAAGGGCGCTCTCTAGAAAATATTTGGTTTCAACCATTGTTCATACAAAATTGTGCATGTGATGTTTTGTTAAAATAATGATTAAATAGAGATATCATCTACAACTTTTTAATAACCTATTTTGAAATGTTTTGAAAGAAGTGTATAAACATTTTGGATTTGGGCAGTTTGGCACTATCAAAATGGTTTGAAGAAGATATAATATCAACTTTCACATTATGAATGAGGGGGGGGGGGGCATGCTCCTTTATTTTAATGTTATTATATATTTTTGAAACCTAAATATTGGGGGGATATTAATACAGGCCACCCCCCACCTAAAATATTGGGGGGGGGGGGGATTTATCCCCCATCCCCCCCCCCCCCCCCCGGTGATCGACGCCCATGGACTATCCACAATGTTATGATGAATTATGGCACAAGTGGAAAACATCGCAGCCTCCAGTGTTAGGCGTACGTGGTGGAGGAAGGGGTAAGTGTCTGGGGGGCTGCAGCTTTGATTGAAACGGCAAAGTTCGGGCAAAAAGCTCCTCATGCATATTCGGCCAAAACGATCATCTTCGGGCAAACTGATGTCATATAATTAGGGCAATATTACGCCTTTTTCGGGTAAATACGCGTCATATATTTGGGTAAAATCAGTATCATTTTCAGACTAAAAATATCATATATTTATTTTTCACCATAAACATGAACGTTTATAGGAAATCGACAAAATAAAGTAACATTGTTCTAAAAAAGTTTATAAGACATTTAGTGGTTGTCTCATACCGTGTTGTTAATTGTACTACCGAAAGAAACATGGAACACTCAGGTTTTGGTTTTTCAAATATCCGTTCCTTTCAAAAGATAATTATATACGATTGAAGTGTTCGGGGTGTATTCTGAAGTTAAAATTTATTTTATCTACGTCATATCTACGTCACTAAAATATATTGTAGCAAATCGCTATTCCTTATGTATACAGTGTAATATATGTTAGTGACGTAGATAGTGACGTAGATACAATAAATTTTAGCTTTAAATCGTTTTCAGAATACACCCCCAGCAGATTTGTTAACTATCCACTGGAAAGACATAACCGTGTACAAAGTCACGTGCAATGAGTTAGGAGGGAATATCAATGTGCATGCATTCAAGTGCTCAATACTCACCGGAGGACATATCGAATCACATTCATTTTACCAACCGTTCATCACTTTCTGCGCATGCAGTTACAAGATCCCTGTAACTGTAAGGGGCCTTGCAAAGTTAAACAAAATCCAACCATCCAAATAAGATTTGGAAGTGGGTGGGTGGGTCCAGGGCCATTTTGGAATAAAACAAAATAAATTGGAAAACCCCACCCATAATAAAGATTTAGTGTAAACAAATGCACTTTAATATACTCGTCTCAAATCACATCATTAATGACTTTTAAAAAGTCATTATATGATTTGAGTTTTATGTCCATGTCGGAGATGGATTTCCACACACAAAAGTTTGGATGGGGGGTGGGGTGGGTGCTGGGTGTGCTCTATTCAAATCTTATTTGGATGTTTGGATTTTGTTTTACTTTGCAAGGCCCCTAAGTAAAACAAAACAACAACATTTGATGTGGGGATTACCCCACGGTGAAATTCCCATTGACTATTACCAATTGAAATCGATTGGTAATCGAAGAATTACCAATTAAAAATTACCAATTAAAATCAATTGGTAATCGAAGAGCATGCATAATAATTATATGGAAAATTAAACAATTTGGACAAATTGAAACCAATGAGTTTCCATTGAATTAAATGGGTACCAATTGAAACCAATGGGTACTATTATTAGAAACCAATATTAGAATGTTATACTTTGTTTCAGAACTGGAACATTACAACTTGAGCTCTGACTAAGTATAATGTATCTATAGATCTCCATACATCAGCCGCAAATCAATTATCTTTTTTTTCCTCATAATTCTTGAGATTGGGACATTTTTCCTAGAAATAAACTGCAGTCTGTTTCTATCTTCTTTTTAAGTTTCTGAACAGGTCTAATGGAAAAACGAATGGAGCACTAGCAGGCTCCTAATATTGTATCCTTTTACGAATCGAGGTTAATGACGTCATTCTACCCCCATAATGCAACACTCATGAGGGCGTTCGCAAATTTTCGTTCCGATTCGGTATTATTCGGGCGATCGGATCGGGAAAAAGACAATCGACACAATCGGAAAAGTTCGGTAACATTCGATCTCAGCTGTTTGTTTATGGTGAAAGAACAACGCAAAATGACGTTAACAGGAAGGATTTAGCAAAGTTGAAATGATTTATTCTTGACTGTGACAAGTAGTCCATCAACACAAGAAACGCTTCTAGAGTCGACTGGACGGCCTTTCTTCTTTGGAGAAGAAATATTTGTTATTTATCGCGTCGAAGTTCCGCTCAAAAACTTCTGTGCAGTGTTGTAGCCCCGTCAGAGTGTCGGTGTAGTGCATGCAGTTGCAGTGGAGCGGCGCAGCCAGAACTACCGGACGACAGCAGTGCATGCTGCAGTGTACATGCATGCATGCAACAATATGCAGCTTGCCATTGACGTTGCATAAAATCACAAGTCAACAAGATGGAATGATGATGAACAGGCTAAGGCAGTCTAAACTGCTGTCGAATTGCAATTGAACATACACCGATATAGGCAAGAACATCGCTTAGTAGTTAGTTGTTCGCAGTGTAGAGCTGAGCGATTGCGACTGGTTATTGTTGATCAACCCCACAAAGAATTAGAAAAAACAAAACATTCTCATTCAGAAATTAAAAGACTCGAACTGTCAAAGAATGGGGAGCATAAACAAAAATGACAGGGTAAGTTGTGATCTATGAAATACCAGTGATGATAGTAATAGTATGTTTGGTGATTCCTCTGCATTCTCTACCAGCAAAGCAGGCAAGCTTGCCCACGATATGACTTGGCATGCCTGACTAGACCGTAATCGATTACATTTTCATGAATCATGGCCTCTTTTACATTTACTCATTTTACTATACTGTCTTAACTCTTATAATTATAATACTGTTGACCCTTTCTATTTCTAACAACAGATTCTTTGATTCTTTGATTGACACATTTCTTGCAGGATGATACTCGCGTAAATCCGAGAGAAAAAATAATGGGTAATTTACACTTTACTGCCACAGCTCTGGCAGCCTGTCTGCGCGCTTGTTCCTTCATGCGCGCACAACCAAACAATAACACACAAAACCCTATCTAAAGCCACTACGTGTGACGCTTATTTTGGCACGCTGAACAAGCAGGAGGAAAGTGGTAAAAATGAGACGAAAATTGCCGATTATTGTCGTTTTTAGAGCTTAAATTGAATTCTTTATGAATTAGATTGACTAAACATCGGGGGGAAACCCCCCGAACCCCCGATCTAAATTTCTAGACAAAAGAACATCGGAAACTTACAGAAAGTGAAAAAATCCGAGTGAAGCAGTGGCGGTAAAGTGTAATTTCGGATGGGCAGTTGAAGTGTGACTGACGTCTTGAAAAAACAGATTAACTTTACTTCTAATGACTATTTTATTTATATTTTCTAAATATTTATTGAGATATTCAGTTTTAAAAACTAATAATTCAACTTGCCAATTTCATGTGCTCCAGTTATCCACTACATGGCTGCTCTCATTGACAGCATTTTTACTAATTCTCCCCCCCCCCCCCCCCCCCCCATTTTCTTGATCAGCTACGACATTTTTCCAACCATCATTCAAACTGAAGTACATGTATAATATGGCCATTAGTGCTGTCGATTTCGGGAGTATTTTCCTCCCGGGACTCGCGATAATTTTTCGGGCGAGTCACGGGTACCCGAAATTTACCCATTAGTTGATTTCGCTATCGGCATGTCACGCCGCTGGGAAAACATGTTCATTCAAGTGACAAAAATTGAGCGCATTAATGACAATAAATCATCTTCTAAAATACAGCAAAATTGTAAATGAATTATATTTTTAGCATTTCTGACATGATTTTAACGGAATTAGGTTTAAGGGATCTAGTAACTTTGTTGACATGTGCAAAAAGTGATGAATGGTTGATGCAATGTATTGTTATCATCTCATACTAATGTATGTACACAGGGTATTGTGTGAACATTTCAAGTCAAATGGACATTGCATGGCCAAGTAATGAGCGAAAATGCAAAGTGATAGTCGCTAACTCACTGCACTCACTTTGTACACGGTAAGAAAAACTCTGGGGGAGTTTTTCTTATCTGAATACTTCGATCGTACATATCTTTGTAACGAAAGGGAAATTTGAAAAACCGAAACCTGTCCCATGATTTTATTGGTAATACGAATACAACAAGGTATGAGGGAACCGCTAGAATTAAAATTTTATTTTGAGGATTTGGACAATGTTACTAAGTCCCTTTAACATGATGTTCAAATTTACCTTGATTACGACATTTCTGACGAGAATAGGACATTAATGATCTCAGTGACCGATCGTATCTTCAACACAATTCACTGAATACTATTTTGGACTATCTACCAACAAGCGATTATCATTTAGTAGATCTAATAGTAATAAATCGATGACTCCCAATACAATGTTATGTTCCAATCGTATTACGTACTGTACGTAGTTCAGGCGAAGCAGCGAAAACCTGTCGCGGTTTCGCAAACCAAAAACCGCAACACGTGTGTCTGGTTTTCGCTGCTTTGCCTGAACTACGTAATACATGAAATTGTATTGGGAGTCGATTTATTAGATCTACTAAATGATAATCGCTTGTTGGTAGATAATAGCCCAAAATAGTGGCGCGATGACAATCATATTCAGTGAAGTGTGTTGAAGATATGATCGGTCACCAAGATCAAATTAGTCCTATTGAGCTATTCCCATCAGAAATGTCGTAATCAAGGTAAATTTGAACAGTATGTTGCCATAATTCCGTTGAAATCATGTCAGAAATTGCTAAAACTATAATTTATTTACGAATTTGCTGTATTTTAGAAGATGATTTATCGTCATAAATGCGCTCTATTTTTGTCACTTGAATGAACATGATAACTCTTGCGTTCAATGAGGGGACTTCCCCTTTTTTCGGGATATCGAGTATCGACTTTTGCGCCCGGGACTCGACATTTTTCGGCGGGACCCGGGTACCCGTGACTCGTCAACTGCCTTAATGGCCATGACAGGCACCGCTGATGACAGGCAGATCCGATCAGTTATTACTTCTTTGTACTACGTAATGTACCAAATTATCCGAATAGTAAGAAAATAGACAGAGTGGAGATTCTGGTGCGATTAGCAGGTTTGCAGACCCTAATGCAGTGTTGTACGCTTGTACTCCATATCTTAAATCACTTTAAACTAAACAATATATGGCTTTTGATGCATTCAGAGAAAATAAACTCACCAATTCTACAAATGTATGGTCTCCAGTTCATGTCTGAACTCTCATGTTGATATTTCAAGCCGTTTCTCCCAGCCTTCTTCCGTCTGAGCACTGCACCATTTTAAAATCTTTGTTGGCAGCACGTATACAATAATGCTGTGTGGTACCGCCACGGTACATATTTTGCGACAGCGGTACGGTTGTACACATGCAACAAATATTACAGATTTTAAAATGGTGCAGTAGACGGACGAAAGCTCAGAGAAACGGCTTGATAGTAAAGTTTAATTTCAACTGCCCACATTGACACTTGACAGCCAAATGTGTATTGTATTTAATCCAGATAAACTTTGTGACAAATCTAGCCAGTTGTTCTACATCTGGGTGAGATGTGCTAATCATGGTCGCTTTGTACTTGCTCTAATGTTAAAGTTATCTAGTAATATTGTCCAAATCCACAAATCTTACTTCAAACTCTAGTGGTTTATTCATACAAGTTTTATTTGTATTTAATACCAATAGAAGCATGGAACAGGTTTCGGTTTTTCGAATTTCCCTTTCGTTAAAAAGATATTTACGATGGAAGTGTTTGGGGTTTTCATTACTCACTGGAAAGTTATACTGGTCTGTGTACAAGTCAGTGCAATGAGTTAGCAAATATAACTTTGCAGTTTGGCTCATTAATTGGCAGTATAATATCCATAACGAGACATTTTCAGTTATTCACACTTTGCTCGGTGGTTGCTACGCCAATGTGTGCCCCATGCCCTTTTTATTGACTACAAAGCCACTGACAAAATGCTGTCTGTTCAAGGATTATGACATGCATTTAAATTTATGACCATTAATTACCATACATGTAGGACATGAAGGTTTCACATACAAAAAAATACATCGTCATGACAGTGGCTCTTTTGATCATACATTTTTTACACGTTTCTCAGTAAAATACAGACATGCCTTTTTATTTGTTGGAAGTCACTTCCTCCTTAAAATCTGAAATCTGATGACATACAAAAACTGCAACATGTTCACTATTTATAAATTTGTGTCATTTGATTTGATTGGATGTGAAATAAACTGAAACCGAAACTGAATTATTTGCAAAACTCACCTCATTGGCTCATTCATTGTTTTTTGTATCCCTCTTAAACAAATATATCGATATTAGGTTGTACAATTATACTACATGAATGCCTAGAGATGATATACCTGTTCTATATTTGAGTTAATACAATCTAGTGCATAATGATCTAGTATGTACAGCATTAATGTGACATGTTTTGTTAGTGAATGGGGATCTCTACAGGTTAATGTAATTACATATGCCGTTCAATTTATCTTGGTGTTTACAACATTTATGCAGGGTTGCCAACTTTGAAGCAGAGGTGAGAGTGTGAGATTGAGACATTGCGAGGGCCGCTAGCGAGGGCGCGAAGCTCCCGAGCAAGGGAGCGAAGCGACCGAGTGGGGGGAGGGTGTGGGAGGGGGGTGTCCCCCCTCCCACGGTAGGGAGCTTGTGCAATTTTGAACTTGAAATCGTGCAATCTGATGCATACCTAATGAGGTAAAATAACATTTCATATACAGTCATTAAACACCCTAAGTCACTATGTTACTTAACAATGACTCTACACAACCACAACAAAACAGTCTATTGAATTATCTTCACAAAACATGGTAACGAGCAACGTAAAATAATAAACAAACTGATAAGATTTTATTTTTCGTTCCACCCTATTCATATCTATATTATAATTTATATTTTATCGGCCGCATATCTTATTGGCGGCTTGGCCAGCAGCGCCCACAAGTAGGCAGGGTGTGGGCCGGGTCGGGCGTGTATCCCGCAAACAAATACGATGTCAATGATTTCTTCCACGTTTTTTTTATAAATTAAAAGTAACCCTAAGTTCAAAATTGGACAGAGAAATCAAAAAGAATTATTCTTACCGTCGAAGATATCCTTTAGGCGAACCAAATTTCCTCGAAGAATCCGCAATCAGAATGAATTATCAAAACAAACTATTTCTCGTTGTTTTCAGTGTTGTGCTTGTAATCGTCGGTCGAAGTCATGCACACACACGTTAAATTGCATGCACTAGGTACCTAGCTAGCGCGGCGCGGCACGATCGTACTTCTGGATATATCGGAAGCATGCATGCCATTTCGACACGCTACGGAGACGAGAGGCTGGCGCGCCCCGAGTCCGCCGGGCGGCGTGTTCATCTAGCTAGGGTGCAACTTACGCAAATCCGGCTGGTGTACCGGGCCGGCCGTGTACGTACACGGCCGGTTAGGCGGATTTTGCTGGGAAAACGCGCGTATTATTATTTGCACGACATACGGAACGCCTGAATGTTAATATACGTATAATTTATATGCTTTTTAAAGTTTTTTTTTCAATATGCTTCTAAGGCGTGTGATATTAAGAGATCAGCGTGAGAGAGGGGTGAAATGCGTGTGTCACACGCTCAATGCATGAGACTTGGCAACTCTGATTTATGTCTTGATGACTACCATTATACCATATAACCAAACCTTTCTTGTTCAAAGTGCGTATTTTAGTTTTTACCGAGCATCTTTGAAATGTTTATTTAGCTTGAACATGAAGGGGTTTGTCATTACAATTGCCCTTTATGATAATTGCAAGTTTCTCAGTAAATGCCAGCATGCCTTAGTTTCATTCACGAAAAGTCACTCCAAATCCCTTTGTTCTGCAATGACATGCAATAACTACATTCATGTAATTGTAACTTGTTGTTGAGTGCGTGCATACACTGATGTAAATGTCATTATTAATGCAAAACTTGCCTGATTTGTTTTCTATGATCTGTCCTCAAAAAAACAAAATGTTATTTAATAGTTAATGATGTACGTCATGTACTATACAGTAGGTCTACATAGCTTACTTTAATGTCTGACTGTCTTTATTGACACATGCATTGTTGTTGAGTGCATACAACATTCAAATAGTGCATAGTACATGTATCATTAATGTGACATGTTTTGTTATACAGGGTGGCCCAGAAAGGATGCAACACCTACGATCGTTAATTTCATCAACCCCATCGACCAAATGTCATTGTTTTTTGTTTGATTGGGTAGAACATTCTTTTTCTGGACAACAAAATGATAACATGAGCATTGATTTTGGGTAAGGCGTTTGGATCCTAGGGCCATATTTCTTAGGCAATGTCGTTTCCTAAATTTGCTACTTATTCGTCTACACTGAGACATTCTCGCCCCACGGCCTGCCATAGAATTAGCTGTACAGAAGAACCGCATGACTGCTCTCCCTTTGTAAGGGAGACAATGTGAGCCATTCTTACATGTACATGTATGTACAGCTAATTCTATGGCAGGCCGTGGGGCGAGAATGTCTCAGTGAACATTCAGAGGATCGCTGGAGACGAAAAAGTAGCAAATTTAGGAAACGACATTGCCTCAGAAATATGGCCCTAGGATCCAAACGCCTTACCCAAAATCAATGCTCGTGGTATCATTTTGTTGGAAAAAGAATGTTCTACCCAATCAACAACAAAAAAGAAGACATTTGGTCGATGGTGTGGATGAAATTAACGATCGTAGGTGTTGCATCCTTTCTGGGCCACCCTGTATAGTGGCCCAGAAAGGATCTAGGTTAATGACATTTTAATCTATCATTCAATTTATCTTGATGTTGAGAATGTTAATTTATTTCTACTGTACATGTAAATGTCTGCCAAATTATACATTCATGTTCAAAGTAGATATGATTGAACCACATGGAATTATTTTTTTAATAATGAATGTACAGTATATTTAGCCTTCATCAGGAACGTCTTGCAAGAAATGAAAACATAATTGCGTAGCCATTTCCATAGCAACCGAACCCTCTAGGCTAGAGAACAAAAGAATATAATATTCCATGTTTTGACGAGTGACATCAGATACAACGTGTGGTATGGTCTAGTACTCGAGTTACATCGTGGGAAAACATTATTCGCTACTTCGCTTTTTTTGTTGTTGTCATGATTGTTATGATAACACACAGTACACACCTCCATGTAATTATTCCAGGCTTTGCACTAGCACTTGCCTGATTGCCTGGGGCAAATAAACAATTATGTCAGTCAAGTCAAATTTTATAAATCGTCTAGTTTGGTTGCTAAATTTTTAGGGGGAAAAATGCAATTCCTAGTGTTTTAATCTACATGTAATCTAGAAGTAAGCGGGCAAGTTATTCTTTTCTATTCACACAAGTTAAATTCTGGACTTCGCCAAAGCATTTGATTTGATGCCCCATGATGTTTTGTTGCGCAAATTAAATTTGAGGTTTTTTATTTCAGGTAAACTTTGGTATTGGATTCAATCTTTTCTCACAGGTAGACAACAACGTGTTTTGTATAAAGGTACTACATCGTCATGGTTTCGTGTACTTTCAGGAATACCACAGGGTAGTGTTTTAGGGCCATGTTTATTTAATTTATTTATTGATGATCTTTTGTATCAAACTCAGTCGCCTTCTGTTTTGTTTGCTGACGATACATTGTTATATAGGCCAATATGTACTCCCCAAGATCAAGAAATTATCCAAGCTGATTTGGATAGTATACACAATTGGTGTTTAATAAATAAAATGCGTATAAATATAAGTAAGTCTAAAGTAATGAGAATTACATGGTCAAAGAATCGAGGCATTCCAAATTATAGTCTTGATTCTAAGCAGCTTGATGTTGTTAGTGAGTATAAGTATCTTGGGGTGATGTTGAATAATAGATTAACTTGGCACACACACGTTGATTATATTCTGAAGAAGGCAAACCGTATGTTAGGTTTCATAATGTCAGTGTGTAAATCACTTTCCCCAGTTTCATTTTTTTCTGTTTATAAATCTCTTGTTATTCCAATATTGGAATATGGTCAGCCTGTGTGGTATTTGCATATAATATTTTCTCTCCGATTCAACGCCGTGCCTCTCGTACTGTACTTCGGCAACGTAGACAAGATGGGAAATTTGCCAACCCTGTGTCATACGAGGATAGAATGAATATTCTTAAATGGTATCCATTAGAAATGAGAAGAAGATGTTGTTTATATTGTTAAAGCATTGTTCGGGTTGATTAATTGTGATGTGGTTCACGATGCTGTTAAGGTAAATGGTAGATACGTGGACATGGTCAAGTTCATTCACCTCCGGGCACGAACCCAGCGGTTGCATTGCTCAGCCATTCATACTTTCCCGCGCCTATGGGATGAGCTTCTGTTGGATTTGCGATCGGGGGTGGCCATGGACCCCTTGTACACGTGGCTTGCTAGTTTGCGACACCACCTCCAAGATGGTCGATAATAGAGTACAGAAGCCATGACGTCATAAAAACACTTTTTTAGAATTTTCAAATTTGGACTTTATTTTCATAAAGAGCATGACAAATAATGTCCAAATACCGAAAATCAAAGGAATAGGTTACGTATTGGCTGAGATATGCCCATCTGAATGAATTTTACTTCAATGGGCAATCAGTGTTATAGTGCACTGGTTCATAAATTTATGAACCAGTGCACTATAACACTGATTGCCCATTGACAAACAAATCATTCGGATGGGCATATCTCAGCCAATAAGTAACCTATTCCTTTGATTTTCGGTATTTGGACAGTATTTGTTATGCTCTTTCTGAAAATGAAGTCCAAATTTGAAAATTCAAAAAAAAATGTTTATGACATCATTTATGACATCACACTTCACCACTCTATTGTGTTTATGCATAAATTTTATCATTGTAATTAGTGTTAGAAGTTCTTGATTTTTTAGTGTTTATTACGATGTTAAAACCTTTGTATACAATTTTTATCCTGCTGGTTTGTTACCATTTTCACTTTGTAAGTAGCCACTGGAATTGGGACGGAAGGCTTTTGGCCACAGTTATTTACATGTAGTTAACTTTTTCCAAGCCCTGGCATTCCAATGGTTACAATTTTTTATTTTGTACACTTTTCATGTGTATTTGATTGCCGAATAAAATAATAATAAAAAAAAATAAATAATAATTAAACAAATCTATTACTTGCCCAAAACGGGCCAGTAGAGAAAAAAAGTTAGTGTGGAGTAGTGCCGCCGAAAAATGTCCAGTCCCGGGCGCAAAAATTGATACTAGATTTCCCGAAAAAAAAGCAAGTCCCCTCATTGAACGGCAAACTGGTATGAGAATGTACATATTGCCACTTGTGTCTTTTATTTCAAGTTATATGTTTCCCATGGCCTAGGGGAAAACAACTTATTTTGAATCATTCAATCAAATCAGTTATTTTGAATGGTAAATGTTGTACTGTTTCTAATTCTTTGAACTTTTTTTTGTTATTACATGATATTATTGTATTCCATTATTGTGTCTTTGATCAAATATTGAAAATAGGGGTGTGGTTTTATCTTTTTAAAGAGTGTACATCTTGTGTATTCAACAAAATACATTGTCACAAAGGTTTGATCAACCATTACTTGTACATGTACAAAATTATGAAAACATAAATGTATACGGTGTATTTGTATACAGCGAAGGTCGAAAGAGATTGACGCAGGTGTACACTATTATAGTCTATCATGGATCAATGTGTTTTACAGGCTCAATTTTCTAGGAAATATAGTGTAACCTTCAGGCTTGCATGATAAGAGGGCTGGGCAGAAAACTTTGTGAAAGCAGCATTGATGACTCAAAAGCTATTAGCTTTTAGCTTTAGGTGTTCTACTACAGTAGTGTAATGTTACATACTAGATTTGGTTGAATAAAAGTATTCAGTTGTCTTATAGGGAATTCCAACCTAAAATTTGATGTCTGCTAATGAATGAGAGAAATACATTGTAATGAGCACAAAAAATGCAGCAATAACATGAATATTTAAAAATAATATTTTACTAAATGTACTATTATTTTTTACAATGTATATATATTTTAATTCTGTAATTCATGTACAATTCAGTTGTAAGACTGCGAATCATAAAACCAATAAATACCATTTATCTACATCTATCTATCTATTGATTGAAAACTGATCTAAAATGGGTGAGCCACAAAATAATGTTGACAGTTTTAACTTTGTCATTAAAGAGTTGTGATTGCCACTGATCCTGACATTTGGGAACTGCTGCCAGTGTGATCTTCACGTACATTGTATGAAATTTGTACAATATAAATCAAATTTGTACATGCACTGTAGTAAATGTAAAATGATCATTTAGTTTCTCTCTTTCTCTCTTTATTCCTTGCCATGAAGTTAATCCGCCCCATGAACAAGAAGAGTAAACAAATTAACTGATATTTTTTACATGTTCTAGAAGTGTTCTGTTAATTAACTTGATAATCGCTCAGTCATAGTGAGTCAATGTTAATTCGCCTTTTCTCTTCAATTTTTAGCCCTGCAGATAAAGACCCTGAGGTTAATCTGTCCCATGAATGAGAAGAGTGAATAATTAAACTACATGTTCTACAAGTGTTCTATTAAGTTACTAGATAATTGCATTAATTACTATAATTCAATGTTCTTGCAGATACCGTAGTTGATTATAAATGTAAAATTATAATTCCCACTTTCTCTTCAATTTCTTGCTGTGCAGATAACCCCGAGGTCAATCTGTCCCATGAATGGGAAGAGTGAAGAATTCAGTACATGTTTTCTTTACGTGTTATACATGTGCAGTGTTATCTTACTAGATAAGTACTCAATTGCAGACATTTTAGAGTCTTGAAACCAAATGCTTAGTGTAAAATTATAATTTTTTAAAATTAATGCTCTCATCCAATTTTTGCACTGCAGATAACCCTGATTGTTAATCCATCCTGCGAATGAAAAGATCAAAATACTTCAACTTTACAAGTGTAATTTAATTATCATTCTGTTATAATCCTTTTTTTCTCTTCAAATTTCTTTTTCTGCAGATAACCATCCCATGAACGGGGAAGAGCCAAGAATTCAACTTTGTTTGTACATGTTGTTCTTCAAGTGTGGACTATGCAATGTTATTAAAGTAGGGAATTCCTCAATTACAGTGCAACTAATAATTTAAAAGTCTTTAAAAGCAAATATTTAGTAAAATTTGTAAAAATTGTAATTCTCTTTTCCTCCTTAATTTCTTGCCCTACAGATAACCCTGAGGTTGATCCATCCCATGAACGGGAAGAGCCAAGAATTCAACTTTGTGCCTGAAGACACTGCTGGTGATGTTGCGCAGCATGTCTTTGACAACTGGCCTACAGGTATACTGAGACAATCTTAATTTACTAAACTGAAGATGTTTCACAAAGATCTTCAGGGGGGGGGGGGTGTTTCACAAATATCTAAAAGTTTCACTTTTAACTTTAAGTCGGACTTGAAATTATGGAAAGCGGTTAGTTTCTATGTTAAAATGTATACAATATATTCATGAATGATTAATTCCAGTGGAAGGTAGCCTTCAAAATGGGAGGTTCAAAGTTAGAAATTTACAGTTGTGGGCGCAAACCGCAAGTTTTTTGTTGTTGGTATGATACATTTATTGCACAGCATGTTACATATCATGTTAGTTTGGACATTTCAATTGGTCCATTTCTTTTTTTTTCATTTTCATTTTTTATATTTGTATCATTTCATTTTTCTTTTCCTTCTACATTCCAGAATAGCTGTAGTCCATATTTAAAATGGTTTTTATTTACCCAGGTTCATTTTATGGAGTAAAATGTAGATGTTTGCAACATGCAACTGCAAGTTACAACAATTAATGAAAACATAATATTCAATATCAGTTTTGGTCTGGATAACATTAACACTGCTGACTGGGCCATTACAAAATTCTACTTTTAATTCAGTGAATAAAGCCCCATAGAATGGAATAGTTCTCTTTCTTAATCGGTCAATCTTTTGTTTTTGTTGTTGTTGTTTTCTTGTCTTACAGATTGGGAGAGTCACAGAGTAAACTCGCCACATATACTACGACTCATCTACCAGGGGAGATTCATCCATGGAAACGTATCATTAGGAGGTAATTAAAATTGTTTCTAGTTTAATATTAATATGTTTTGTTCTGTCGCATCATTGGGTGAATTGGAAATTAATTAATGTGAATAAAATCAGGACTGGAAACCAAGATGGCATGGTTAGTGTTAGATTACACAATATTCTGTGGTGTGGAGTCGGTGGTGGGGGGGGGGGGGGGGTGGGGGATGGCGAGGGGTTCATGTCCCCCCTCAATAAATATGTCATTTATTTAACACAGACTTTTCAATTTTTCACTCATCACTCGGTTAACATGTACATGTATCCATCACAGAGATATACATTTTATCAACCCTTGGTAAATTTTTGCACACGTGTGTCAACAAAGTTACTGGATCCCTTTAAGATTTGAGGCAGAAGCATTTTGTCACATGAATGAAGCACCCATTTGTGTTAATTATGTCTAGACACGAATGCATGAATTAGACATGAGTAAAAAAGAGAAAAACAAATCAGAAAAAGTTGTTAGCATAATTTTTAGATATAAATTGCCTTCAAGGCTAAATGTGAGACATACTTGGGCAGTACACTGAGAACTACATAATATAGTTGGAACGTAATAATTGCACCATTTAAAATTCAAACCCAAATCATTGAGATGTGCAATGTTAAAGGGATCTACTAACTTTGCCGTCATGCGCAAAAACTGACTAATGGTTGTCGATAAAAATGTGTGTTTCTGTGCTCTGATATGTCCACTGAGTGATGTGTAAATATCTCATGGTAAATGAATGTCATATATGACCTAGTATGGAGCGAAAAAGCAAGGTGATCTTCGCTGACTCATTGCACTGACTTTGAACACAGTTATAATTATTCAGTGAATCTTACAACACTTCAATCATACATCTTTCTAACGGAAGGGAAAATTTGGAAAACTAAAAGCCATTTCATGTTTCTACAAATGTGTACCTTCATACGAATACAATGAGGTACGTGAAAACCGCAAGGGTTCCAAGTAGGTTTTGAGGATTTTGACAATGTCACAAGAGATCCCTTTAACTGTTCATGAACTTATTGCCTCAGATGTGATGTCTGAACAAAGATCCTTGAGTGTACACGTCACACTTCACATTGATCGTAGACTTCCTCGAGGGATTATGTTCATGTATATGGCTGCATTGTAATATATATAAACTTGAATGTGTCCTTTAATAATACTATTTTTATAGGGATCTGGTAACTTTGTTTACATGTGCTAAAACTGACGAAGGGTTGATAAAATAATAATGTGTATTTATGTAATCTAAAACAGGCCAACCGAGTGTCGGGTGAAAATTCTGTGGTAAACAAGTTTAATATGACAGAGTAATGAGCAAAACATGCAAATGAGTGATATTTACTAACTCATTGCACTAACATTAAAATCTGACTAATACAATTGAAAAAAACCCACAACATCCTGTTTTTATGCTTCTGTCTGTAAAATGAAGACAATTAAATTATGTGGGTTTGCACAATGTTACTAGATCCCTTTAACCCGCTGAGGACTGGTCCCGAAATATTTCGGGCTTGAGTCTATGGAGAATGCGTGTTATACCAAAATCAATTCGTCCTCAACGGGTTAATGCATATTATTGTACACAAAAGAGCAATCGTTCATGTGTTATTCTTGCAAAACGAGATTTGAAGCAGTAATTCATTTATGTGCGATATAGTCAAGGGTAACTTCAGATACACACATCGTGAGGGATGAATGTACATGTAAAAGAATATAAGCACTGGGAATTATTCCAATTGTTGGCATATTTAATGTTCATTGTAATGGCCTTTAAACAAATCATTAAATCTATTTCATGTTGGATAATGATTGTCTAATTTATAATTTTTAAATTTTGACTTTTTATTTTGATTGTAAAATTGAAAATAATACAAAATTAATAAGAACTCTACATGGTATGGCTACATGCACACAATGCATTAACATTTGTGGCAAGGAAAATTACCATGTACATGTAGCACTCAGAAATATATTTTTCATTTAACTGCAAATTGGCAGCTCAGTGCTTTCAGATTTTATTGGGGCTATATTTGGCACTTCCGGGGCTTAAGCACCCCGATCCCCCACGTTATAGACCAACACTTTGAACCAAATGTTTGAGCTCTTGTATTTTTTACATTTTTAATCTTTTAAAAATGTGTAATTGTTTTTGTCTTGCAGCTCTGCAGTTACCACTAGGCAAGACTACAGCCATGCATATAATGGCGAGGGAGACCCTACCTGAACCAAACTCACAAGGTACTGTACATATTCATGTATACTTTACAATACAGTCATAGACAATTTACCTGTCTTAGTGGCCACCTGTCCATAGTCAATGCTAGAAATTAACTGTTTTGCATTGTGGAGCAGTTTGGAAAATAAAATAAGATTTTGCAAATTCTAGTGGCCCCAAAACCTGAGTCTAGTGGCCCCAAACAGAGAAAAACATTACAATTTCAACATGATATTTGATTACTCAATTGGGCCAGCAGAATTAAATGGTGGCCTGCAGCTAATTTTGAGTGGCCCTGGGCCAGCAGGCATATGCTAATTTTGAGCATCGTTAATATGATGACACACGCGGTACCCCGGGATACCGTTGTACCCCGGGGTACCGCGTTGTGTAGCGCCATCTTGTGTCCACTTATAGCACAACCGTATTGCGTTGTGCATGCAGTGCAGCGCCGCTTGTATCCACGCTATACCCCGGTACAGCCCTAAAAAATAAATAAATAATTAAACAAAATGGCGGATTTTCGTCTGGTACCCCGGGGTACCGTTTATGTCCTCATATAGTGGCCACCAAAAGTGATCCCCCTGCTGATCTAAACAATGATATATGATGACACACGGTACCCCGGGGTACCGTTTATGTCCTCATATAGTGGCCACCAAAAGTGATCCCCCTGCTGATCTAAACAATGATATATGATGACACACGCGGTACCCCCGGGTACCGCGTTGTGTAGCGCCATCTTGTGTCCACTTAACGCACAACCGTATTGCGTTGTGCATGCAGTGCAGCGCGCGCTTGTACGCACGCTATACCCCGGCACAGCCCTAAAAAATAAATAAATAATTAAACAAAATGGCGGATATTCGTTTGGTACCCCAGGGTACCCTTTATGTCATCATAATATTGAACTTGCCTATAGAGGTAATCCGTCTATAAGCGGCCTCTTTTCTTGTGTCCCTTGGGTGGTCACTTTACACACAGGTTTGACTGTAGTAGCCTAGGGCTCTACATGTTATGGAGTAGCAAAGTGTGATGTCACAGTTATCCGTTGCCGTGGGTAACTGGTTCTAAACAATGTCGGGCAAACCAGTAATTGTTGCTAAGAAGGCAATTGGCCAGTTCCAACCCACTACCAAAAGCCCAATTCAAAGGAAAAGTTGTTATTTAGCATTACGACATGTATGCACATGTATGCATTTTAAAAGCAAAATATTGCAATGGCATCATTTGTGTGTATTTATTTTCATGTGTATATCTACTTATTTTTAGTTCACAGTTTCACACAATAGATGTAAGTTAGAAGTAAGTCGTATTTAGTATTGTGCTGAATATGTAACAACTTTCAGTGATTTCAGTCCCCAAGTAGCCATCGTAAATTATGTCACCAAGGGCATTGCAAATTATGTCACCCTGTGTCTAACTTGTTGGATATAAAATAGACCATTTTCTTATAATGTATTATAAATCTGGTCATGTGACCAGAGTTTAGACTGTTGTGTAGTACTCAAACAAGCAACCTTTGGACAAATCTGATTATAAATTATCAATCAGTGATACTGCATGTACATCTGTACACAATCACATTGTGTACTATTATGCACTGCAATGTTTCAAGCTTATGAAAGGAACCGTTAGCACTTGAAATTTAGTTTACAAGTGTACACAGAGTAGACTGTGCAGTTATAAAAGTGCTGCATAATGCAAGTTCACATTACATTATGTATTGGAAGTATGATTTAGTGCATTCAGTCTATGGGACAGGATACAAATTAAACACAAATTGTGTTATAAATTTAATGCATGTATTGTACACCTATACTGTTCTTCATTTTAATTTTTAGAATCCTCTATTTAACTAAAAACTTCTCTTGCTCGTATACATTCATTCCCTTCTATTTAATACTTATTATATAAGGGCAACTCCAGCGTCACGGACATTACAAATCAGAGAATTTTCATGACTTTCCAATGCCACTACTAATTCATACCTCTAACCAATGTCTAACTTTTATTTTGATTACAAAACAATATCCTAGTTAAGTATGCAAAAAAAGTTTCAGAACATTTATCCAATTCGTTACTGAGTAATTCTGCGAAATGTGTGCCGTCACGGACATTACATCTTTTGGACATGACTTTTTGCATCCATATACATCTTTGCAAAAGTCTGTGAGTTCTGAGACCTCACAAAGGTGATTTAGGTATTTAATTATAGACAAGGCAATGATGAATTGAATCCAAGTTGTTTTGGGGGAAACGGGCCAGGCATATGTGATCTAGACAACAAAACGTTGCGTCACGGACATTACATTTTCAGCGTCACGGACATTACACTTATGTCCACTTTTTCTAAACTCAGAAATAACCCGCAAAAAATGCTCCATTGTGCATGACACTTTTTAAATTGTACATTTGATATGTAATCAAACAGTTTTGAGAACAAAAATTATATTTCAATTTTTGTTTCAATTAGCAAAAATTTTGTTTTTAAATATTAATAAGTTTTTCTAAAATTATTGTAAAATTTGAAATTTTTCAACAGAATGTGCAGTAAACCAAATGTTCAACTATTAAAAAAAATATTATGCATTTTGAATGAGGTACAATGCTGTTTTGTGCCAAAAAATTGTAAAATCTAAAAAAAGTTGTGTACATCATGGGCATAACACATGGAAAATCAT
Organism: Echinarachnius parma; assembly: GCA_037951105.1. NCBI lineage: Eukaryota > Metazoa > Echinodermata > Echinoidea > Clypeasteroida > Echinarachniidae > Echinarachnius > Echinarachnius parma. Next base: position 78,643 of record JBAMJV010003397.1, read on the forward strand.
GGACTAAGAGTATAATTTTTGCAATTTGATCATACTATATGAGATTTAACCATCTCTTTCTCCTTCCAGTAAGTTATAGTCAAGTCTTTATTGATTATTGAGACATGCATGTTCAAATTAAGCAAGGAATTTAGTTTTATAAATAGTTCAGAGTACTGACTCAAAGTTCACTATCTGATTAATGATACAATTTATTAAAACTTGAACCAGGAAGGTAGTAGTCCCCCTGTTACTTGGGATTATCTTATTTCTTGGCTAAAGTAAGACATTTTACATAAGAAAATAATGCTTGATATTTTTTTGCTCTGCTTTTTTATACTTTTCACTGTGTATGTAATGTCCGTGACGCAGCCGTGACGTAATGTCCGTGACGCCATTCTGGACAAGCCATCTAATATTTTAGTAAATGCTCTTGATATACTTTATGATATAACATTCTAGCTTTGCAAATGAATTTTGAATTAAATTGAATTAGGACTTCTGCTTCTACAAAAACTTTTATATCTAAAACGTCACGGACATTACACATCAATGTTGTAAGAATCAAGATTTTATCCAATAACAGTTTTCAAAAAGTAAAGATTTTTACACAATTTCCTTTTCTATGATATTAAAATAAAGCATAAACAAGACATTAGAACTGAGAAGTAGAATTATTGTTCTGAAGTGATCCATATTTTTAAATTTTATTTCACAAACAACGGATGCAAATTTCATCATTTTTGGGGGTAATACATACAATTTTTGTCCCAACTTCAATGGCCCCCCCCCCCCCCCAAAATATTCTGCATTGAATTTCAAACTTTTTTCCTTTAGTCATCAAAATATGGTCCTTCCTCATTACTATCCAGTAGTTAACAAGGCTATCCCATGAGTTTCATTTTTCCATCCTTGGGTGACATTTTTCGTGGAATTGCCCATAAATGTCATAATATTTTTTTAAACATTTTATAGTACAAGTTAATTTTGCTGTTGGCAACAATTGTTATGCAATAATAAAGGATTGTATGTCTTTCCACAATAACTGCACAATAGCGATAATATACATTATTGATTGATTTGTTTATTTCAATAGTAACTATGGACATGTTTTTGTTTCCTATTCTTGTGCTGTGCCATTTCTACAAAACAAAAGAACTGTAGTTCACAACAATTGCTATGCCAATATTGATTGATTAATTGATCAAAATTTTATTTCCAAAACAAATCATAAAAATACATACATGTAGGTATCATACAGTCATAGTATATACATCAATACAAATGAATGTGTGTTACATAGTTGGTCTGGTTATGAATCATTATGGAAATAAGGGAAGCCGGAAAAGCTCAAAGAGCTTGAAGTGTAGGCAACCCAATTGTTCGTTATTAAAATCAAAAGAGTTTTATCATGTTACATATTGCCTATAAAATATATAGCTATTAAAAACATAATGAATGTGTGATGTGTCGAGGGTTAACAAAATATGGTTGATAACCCCCACCCCCCCCCCCCCCCCCCCCCCCCGGAACATGTTTGTGTCTTCAACCGTATTATCAAAATAAGTTTTACATTTAAATAATATGATAAATCCAGTATTATGTTACTAATATAATAATGGTTATGGTCTCTTTTCCATCTGATTACAGTCTGTCTGCAAGTACGGCACATGTACAATAAACTATTGATTGGTTTGTTTACTTCATCTGTTAATTTTCTACACATTTTTTACTTTTTCTTTTTCTTTTTCTTTTTCTGCAGGACAAAAGAACCAAAGGAAATACAATCGCTATGCCATTATACATGTAATGGTTTTGGTCTCTTTTCTGTCTGAATACAATTTGTCTGCAAGTACTGCACATGATAAACTATTGATTGATTTGTTAATTTTATACACATTTTTGTCCTTTTTCCTTTTCCTTTTCTGCAGGACAAAAGAACCGAGGAAAGACGGAAGAAAGCAGCTGTTGTACCATTCTCTGAGATAAAAATGGTTACAAAGTGGCTGGCCATACAGGCAGCTTTTCAATTTACATCTCTCTTCGTTTCAAGTCTCCCCTGGTTTCCAGGAAGAACTTGAGAAAAAAAAACACTGGCAAACTTCGGTCTCACACACATCATGCGGCCATCCACTCATCCGTCTAGACTCAACCACCATTGGCTGGCTTGCCCACGCAAATGGTTTCCTACTGTGGTTTTCTTGGAGGAAAATCCATCCAACAACAAAAACTTGTTGTCGCCAACGCATGCAGCCATTTAACCGTCTGTCTCAACACTTACATGTAGCATCCGGTCATCTGCTTTAATATCTACTCATGAATATTCGTCTTCTGTTTCTTAAATGTGATATTACATTGATACATCTCGACTCAAAACACAAGATCTTGGTTTTCTTGGAGGGAAATCACAAAAATGCATAAAGCCATTCAATCATCCGTCGTAACCAGTGAATATCAATATCCGGTCTCCTGCTCATTAATATTCATCAGTGAATATCCATCCTGACCTCCTGCTGATGACTAGTCGTCATCAGTGAGTATCCATTTCCGGGCTCCTGCTCATCAATATTCGTCAGTCCTACCTATCCATTGATACAAGCCAAATTAGTAGCATTTTCCCCCTTCTTTTTGGCATCTTGTCAGCATCTTAGTAAAAAACAAAAATTATCCCTATCCGAAACCAGCAATTTAGCCTTGCTGAAGTCATCTGTTTCTCTTTTCACTATTTTCTGCGCAGTTTTGTGTGAATTAATTGGAAAATTCAATTCACCATTTCTTTAATTAACCCATTCAGGACTGGTCCCGACAATACTCGGCCAGGGTCTATGGAGAATACATGTTATAGCAAAATCAATCAGTCCTGAACTTAGTTAATAAACTTATCACAATTTTAGGGAAATTTGATCTTCACTTGTGGCTTCACTTTGGCTGCACTTTTTTCAGTACCCTATTCAAGAGTTGGTAACGCTGACACCAAACCGACATCCCAGACATTTAGTACGTATTCAAGCTAATTGGTTGGAAATCAGGGTAGATTGTGGCACTGCCCACCCACCAGTGGTATGTAAACTCGAAGCTCTACAATGTATGACCTCGCAGCTATTCTTGGAATCTTATGTAACCCATACACACTATACTTGTAGATGGGAAACCCCCTGCAAAGAACTAGTGCAAATCTGTCTTAGATGCCACCTGTCTATGGCAGCCAATCTGTCTAAACCGGTCACCAAAAGTGATCCCCACCAGCAGTGTTATGTAACTCGAAGCTCTACATTGTATGCCCTTGTAATAATTCATGGAATCACATGTAACCCATACGCACAATACTTGTGGAGGGAAACCCCCTGCAAAGAACGTATTATATACACAGTCAAACCTGTCTTAGTGGCCACCTGTCTATTACAGCCATTCTGCCTTAAGTGGTCACCAAAAGTGACTCTTGCAGGGGAAAAAACAATGTTGTGGAACCTGTCTAGATAGGTCACCTGTCTATAGTGGCTACTTTTTCTCTTTGGTGGTCACTCTAGACAAGTTTGACTGTAAAATGTAATCGGGATAATCATATTCAGATGATAACACTTCCTTTTTTGAATAGATGTCGGAAGATTGGATTAGTTAAGTGTCTAATTTAAAGGGACTTAGTAACATTGTCCAAATCCTCAAAATAAAATTTTTGATCTAGCGGTTCCCTCATACCTTGTTGTATTCGTATTAATAATAAAATCATGGGACAGGTTTCGTTTTTTCAAATTTCCCTTTCGTTACAAAGATATGTACGATTGAAGTATTTAGATAAGAAAAACTCCGGGCGAGTTTTTCATCCCTGTACAAAGTGAATGCAGTGAGTTAGTGAATATCACCCAATATCACTTTGCATTTTCGCTCATTACTTGGCCATGCAATGTCCATTTGACTTGAAATTTTCACACAATACCCTGTTGACATATGAGATAACAACACTATACATTGCATCAACTCTTCATCACTTTTTGCACATGTCAACAAAGTTACTAGATCCCTTTAAAGGGATCTAGTAACTTTGTTGAGATGTGCAAAAACTGATGAATGGTTGATGCAATGTATACTGTTGTTATCTCGTATGTCCTCAGGGTATTGTGTGAAAATTTCAGGTCAAATGGACAATGTATGGCCAAGTAATGAGCGAAAATGCAAAGTGATATTGGGTGATATTCACCAACTCACTGCATTCACTTTGTACAGGGATGAAAATCTCGCCCGGAGATTTTCTTATCTAAATACTTCAATCATTCATATCTTTGTAATGAAAGGGAAATTTGAAAAACCGAAAGCTGTCCCATGATTTTATTGTTAATACGAATACAACAAGGTATAAAGGAACCGCTAGAATTACAATTTTATTTTGAGGATTTGGACAATGTTACTAAGTCCCTTTAAGGGTTGAGAATAGGGACATACTCTAGCATTATATATGAATACAGGTGTGTAATGCAAGGGAGCAAAGTGATAAAAAAAAAGAATCTTAGCATTCCCTTGTTCTTCTTGATAAATTGTTTTTAAACCAGTGGAAAGAAATGGAGAGGCTTTCTTTGTTTTAATAACTAATTGTGCGCAAAAGGATTGTAACGCATTGCCCGCAAGAACCTGGCATGCCCCTGTATTAACTCTATGGGAATTGCAAAATCTAGCAGGGAACAGGTTAACCCATCGCCTATGGGAACCTGGTGGGGCCCTGTATTAACTCTATGGGAATTGCAAAATCTAGTAGGGAACAGGTTAACCCATCGCCTACGGGAACCTGGTGGGGCCCTGTATTAACTCTATGGGAATTGCAAAATCTAGCAGGGAACAGGTTAACCCATTGCCTATGGGAACCCGGTGGGCCTTGTATCAACTATGGGGATTGCAAACATCTAGCAGGGAACAGGTTAACCCATTGCCTATGGGAACCTGGTGGGGCCCCTTTATTAACTCTATGGGAATTGCAAAATCTAGTAGGGAACAGGTTAACCCATCGCCTATGGGAACCCGGTGGGCCTTGTATCAACTATGGGGATTGCAAAAACTAGTAGGGAACAGGTTAACTCATTGCCTATGGGAACCTGGTGGGGCCCTGTATTAACTCTATGGGAATTGCAAACATCTAGTAGGCAACTGGTTAAAGACTGCCGCCCTGGAGACAGCTGCATAAACATATCTGGGGCATAAAAGTGAATCAATGGACATGGATGGATACATAGTGCCAGTTTTGTGGACTTACATGCATAGTAGTGTGAACAGGACACAGTATTCTCTGCATGGGACTGAAGCTCAAAATTACAAAGAATTTTAAAGCAGTTTCTTATAAAGTGAAGCAAAGCGAACAGGGCACAGTTTTTCCCTGCATTGGATGGATCGGGGCTCAATTGAAGACTGCTCAACATCTTCATTGCCGTGCGTGTACATATCTTATCGTTCAGCAAGGAAAATTAGAAACTCAAAACTGCCAAACGATGAAGCTATGAACACACCGTGAGCAAAATGCAATGATTGAGTGCAACCCAAAAGAAGAGAAATATCTATGAAGAAATGAGACTGAGTAATGGCGCTTATCAGAATTCAATGAGTGATATGTGTGTAAATGTAGCATACAGTCAAACCTGTCTTAGTGGTCACCTGTCTATAGTGGCCATGTTCCCCTGCAGAGGAAAACAATGTTATAGAAATCGCTATACTATAGAGGTCACCTGTCTACTGAGGCCAAGGTTCCTGTTTCCCTTGGATGGTCACTATACACAGGTTTGACTGTACTTCTCATGAAGGATTTATGAAAATGCTGAGCAAGAATTTGAAGGGGAAAAAATGTAAATTAATTTAGATGAGTTTATAATCTGAGAATTAACACAAGTTATATTTGATTAATGTGAGCGTAGAGGTTATCTATATTATGACATGTATACTAACAAAGATGAATATATTTATGAGATGAAATTAATGCTTGTTTAATACCGAAACAACTTTGGACATCTAACATTTTAATACATGCGCGTGTAAATGTGTAAATTATTGTATAAGTTGATCGTTTCAGTAAGACATACTGTATTTGTCATTTTCTGTTCACGTAAATATCCATATTCAGATTGTAGGAATATATTTATGGGAAACTTATTTTTTAAGTGGTAAATTTAATATCATTTATCAAATTTACATCCATGTACAAAATTGCAAAAGTATGTACGAGACAATATCTATAGAAATGTCTATCAAATTTTAAGAGAATCTATGAATTTTCTAAGAGATGAAATTGACCTGGATGTTGCACCAATTAGCCTGCCACGCACTACACGATTCGATTCCAATCCAACAAACAACTGCCTATCTGAACTTACAGCAAGGCATGCATACTTAAAGCATGTAGGTTAGTTCAGATCCTTTATGGTTTGTGGGATCAGATTGTGTAGTGTCCGTGAGCTTTTATAAACTGCGGTGACTTTGGATGAACATTTTGTCTCGTGATTTGTTCTTTTACCTTTTTAAAAGGAAACGAAACGCTGGAATTTTGCTTACTGTTTAAACTGATAAGTGTATAATTCCTGTCACTTATAGATTTATATTTCCTCTTGGGTATCACTAATAATGGAAATAATCAATGTTTTTGAAACCTCTGTTTTGACTGTTTTGACTGACCACTGGAGGCTGCCATGTTTTCCAACGGTACCGCATGAATATACATGTACGAGACAAAGGGACATGAATAATGCACTTACGATCAATAATAGAAAGCAAACCAATTCAGCGGTCGGCTTCCCTTTAAGTTTAAAGAGAGTATTATGGCCAGTTGTAGTCTTCATTTTACAAAGTTTTGCCCTACAAGAATATTAAAGTGTGTTTTTAGAAAATATATTGATGTAGCAAGAATGATTCGGACTTCTGTCCAAAGTTGCCCATCCTCAAAAATCGTCCCAGTTTATGCCAAGCATCTACATTTTAAAAAAAGACCACTAGGATTTAACCACTCATGTATTTTGTTGTGGTCATGTGTGTGTGGCTAACATTTTAATCTAGCATTTTGATAAGGATTATGCATTTAGTTTTGTACTTAACCGAAATACCAAATGTGAAGTAATTTCAAACTTTAATAGTAAAAATTTATCCTTGAATTTTTTATTTTTTTGTCTTACATTTGGAATTATTCCTCTCGTCCTCCATATAAAGTCAAATAATGTTAACTGTACACTGTAAATCCATGAATACGATTTCTTTTGTCTAGATCATACAGAAAAATAACTATGTTTTTGATGACACTTGTTTCCAGCTAGACATTGGTATGGTTACAGGTGCAGTGGAACCTCTTTATAACGAGCTCTGTTATAATGAGGTACGTACCTGAAATCCCGGTCCTATGAATTTTATTATTTTTAAGCCCTGATACACTGAGATATCTGGTATAAAATAAGGAGGTAAATTCAATGGGCCCCGAGGTGCTCGTTATAATGAGGTTTCACTGTAGTAGAAACTCTACTAGCCTGTCTACTGGTCTTTGGACTTAAGACCAAAGCTTTGGACTAAGACCAAAGACTAGGGAGATCTAAGACCTCCAAGACCAACTCTCGCCCTCATTGTTTTATGGCACAGCTATACATACTGTATACAAAGGAAAACGCTTGCTTGAATGAATAATTATAACGGTGGAACCTCTCTATGATGAGCTCTTTTATAACAAGGTTATTTCAGAGGTCAAGGTTCTACATGTATGTATGATTTTTAAGCCCTGATACGAGATATCGGGTATAACAAGGTATATTCAATGGACCCAAGATGTTTATTGAAACGAGGTTTCACTGTATGTCCAAGGGCCTGTTGCAGAAAGAGATACAATCGATTATAAGTCAGAAACTTGTACCCCTTTCTGCAACGGGCCATGGACATATACCAAGAACCAGCAATGAACATGTATAATAATATATGTAGTAGAGTCTGGCCTCGATGCCTTTTTTTTTTAGGGGACTCGGACCCCCAAGGTCCAAAGTAAAACAGATGGAAAGACTACATTTCAATTCCTATCAAATTTGATTATTTATGTCAAATTTTACATGCTTGAGTGGGAAAACTATATTGCGTCTTGTATGACAATTTTATGATTTTATTTGCCCAAAAGGGCCAACATGGCATGTCAAAATTAGGTGTAAAAATAGGTAACCCCCCCATGAAACAAAAGCGTGTGTTTATCTTAGAGCTTGTTGTAGACAATTATTCACACCAGTGCCTACCATTATTCTGAATAACACAATGAATAGATTTAGTATAAATTTTAGACAGTTGATAAATTAGACCGACTCTTACGTTACATGTTCATGTGAAGGTCGGTAGCAAAATGTGTGTGTATACATTGTATGAAGAGTTTGTTTTGTGTGTGTGTGTGTGTGTGAGTAAGATAAATGCAGGGGTTGTGTTTGTATGTGTATATAATTCAGATATTGTAAGTCTGATGTCCACAGCAGAGCATGTATCATTTTTAATGCTACAGTATAGTAGAGCAATGATTTAATCATTTTAAATCTAAATCTAAAGCGTGCATATAAAGGAAATATTCAGTGAATGTATAAAATTGACCAGCTTTTAATTATTTACTGACAGAGTTCTGTTTTTGTAAGTTTTATTTTTGTATTCGCTTACATGTCTTCTTAACTCCAAACATTTCATTTTAAAACTAAATGCTGTAAGGTTTGTCAAATATGGAACACTATTTTAATGTTTAATGTTATTTTTTAGGAATAATGGTTACGGTATACAAGAATATACATCCGTATAGATTTTGTTTTTATTTAGTCATGCTTTTCAGCCATTTTTCTCATGTTCATTGGATGCATGATTTCAATGATTTTAATTATAGTTTGTATATTTCTGTATTCAGTTATTCAGTATATTGGAAAGAAACCGTTTGATGCTCACGTAAAGTTAAACATTCAATGTACACTTGTTTTATATTGAGGTGAACTTAACTTCTTGACCCTACATTTTGATATATGACACTCTATAAAATATTTAGTTTGGAAGTTCAGATTTCGATAGATTTGAATATCAGGATATTTCATTTAAATATAACTTTTCAACATGTATGCGAGTGTGTGGGTACGTGTGTGCTTGTGCGTGTACAATTCCGATTCTGCATACATCTCATTGCTGGTTTAATAGTGTACATGTAGGCCCCAATTCTCATTAGAGGCTTTAATTTAGCCCCAGGTTATTTTAGTCCTTGAGTTAAATAGGTTATTTGAGTCCTGGTGTTCAATTAAACCCTTGAGTTAAATTTAACCCCAGGTAATTTGAGTCATGGCTCAGTTAAATTAAACTCACAAACCATATTACAAAATTTAGCCAGTGGGTTAAATTTGATCCATGGATGACTAAAAATGACGTCATATGACCTAAATTAACCCAGGAATAATTTTTTACCAACTAATGAGAATTTGGGGCCTTATTAAACAACTGCTTGTGTGGTAGCTTTTCTACGCATGGTGGAATACTGTATAGAATCCGTTTAGGGACATTTAATTAAGACATTCCTTTATATAATTTTTTCATTTTGAATTTTGTCATATATTATAATTATAGTTTCTTCGTTTGTTGTAAATAGTGTGGACATTTTCTTACATTCTATACATGAATATAGTTGGATTGAAAGCACCAATGCAACCAAAATGAATGGTTCAATATATTACATTTGATCACTCATTTATGAAATGTATTATTGTTTGAAGATCCATTCTCTCTTGATTGTTCAATTACAAAGTAAGCACAAAAGTAAAAATAGGTACATGTAGTATGGTATTCACATAGTCATTTATATTGAAAGTTATTATCAATTCATTTAGTTTCCGTGTTTGTGATGCATATGATATTTCACCATGGTATTGTAACCTTAAAGGGAGAGATCCACTTTTGCAAGCCAAAATTCAAAAGTTGCGAGGTTATTGTCTTATATGAAAGGAAATGTCATTTAATAACATGCCTGAAAAAATTAGGGCTTGAAATTTTTTTTTCGTGGAGTTATAGACCTAAAACTGAATAAACTGAGGGACGTCGGTTAATTAGGTACATACGTATTTTCGGCTGGTGAGTAAGTTTGTACATAGATTTCACGGAGTGCGCCAGATCGGTATGCATAACCCCTACGTGACCCGCGCTAGCTACGTGACTCGCGCATAAGTACTAATGTGTGAGCGTTTACCAAGCAAAATACCCAAACATCGCTTAAACTGACTACATGTAATTATATATTCTTTCTTTTTGAGATCTTTTTCCGTGACATACGTTAACAAATGTCGGCTTCACAATACCTTTACGAGAATTAGTCCTATACTGTTGTAATATTATGCTAAATCAGTTGAACTCCTTTATTGACCGATATATAGTTTAAATGGAGGGACGCATTCGTTTTTCATTCGTAGAATCCAAATTAGAGGGCTGTTCGCTCTGATTTTTTTTTTTGCGTGTTACATTGATCCCCATCCGTCAACTGAGAGCTGTTCAGACGTTTTGTAAAAGTGGACCTGTCCCTTTAAAGGGGAAGGAAATGCTGGAATTTTTGCTTGCTGTTACCGATAAGTGCAGAATTCCTGTTGCATCATGTGACAATTCCAGCGTTTCCTTCCCCTTTAATTTTCAGCAGTTTGGTAAGATCTTCGTCCACATAAAATGTTACAGTAGTGAATTATGCACACATTTTTATTCACACTGGATTCTGTTGTATCTAGTGGTATCTTAGTGATAAATGAACTGATTATTTGTATCCCTAAATTCAAGATTTAAAACACTTTTCTAACTGTCATTGACATTTATATAAATTTCTGCCGAAACATGAAAAACAAAAGCTTTTGTTTCTAATGAAATAATTGCATCCGTAAATCTCTTTGTATTTATATAGATTATTAAAACTTAAAATCCAAATACACCAAAAGGGGTAGAATAAATTGCACATTATATATCATTTTGAAAAATATATTTTTTGTAGCTGTTAATATGTAAACTTCCCTCAAGTAAAGTAAGACAACAAATTGCAGATCTAATTTATATCTGCATGTAGAATGATACTTTGTATTGTATATTCATACACTAATCATAAACTTGTGTCCTATTTTGTCTATATAATTTGATTTTCTGTGCTTATTTGATCTCGGTCTTAAAAGTAAGTTGCATGATAGAGTGGAATTGTAGATTGTTATATAAATGGCTTTGGTAAAAATATAATTCTATCATACCAGCATATAGAAGAATGAAATATATGAATTTGATCATTACAGTTGTAAAGAATTAATTGATAATGCGAACTGCCAGGACTTTGAAACCTGTAGTCGATGAGTCATATTTATTATCAATGTTTATATGTCTTCTGTCACTTTCCTTTTAATGAATTCAAAATAGTTTTAAACGATTCAATGTATATTGTACACTTACTTATAATATAACATAGCATGATCAGCTTGGTATAATATGTAGAAATTTGTGTGATGAGTTTTAACCAATATTTTTTATAATAGTTCTTTGTTATATAATTTCTCTATTACTGATTTGATCTAACATGCAAATATAGTACAAGGGTCTAAAACAAATGCACCTTGGTTGTAAATGATGATAAACATAATACTGCAATAAATGAACACATATTGCTGTATGGAATGATTTGGCTTTAATATTTTGTTTGTTTTTGTTGTCTTGTCTCTCTCTTACATATATGCACAAACATCACACATACACACACATACACACACACAAACGGGACATAAACACACACACACACAAACACAAGCACACATACAACAACCTGTATGAACTCTAGCAAACATACACACACACACATGCACACACATACCCGTAAATCGTGTCAATCGAGGACCTAAATCCTTGTACTATGCAAACGTGGACACACTAATATGTGTCACATTGATATTCTGCGTCCAACCGAGGACTATTGTGTATGTGTTTGACTTTCTGCGTCCAACCGTGGACGTACGGGGTGCACGTTAATTTTTCCGGATTTTCGATGCGCGCGCATATGAATGGCATATGAATTAGCAATCCTTTGCACTAGTTAAGTAAACGAGGACGGTCCACGGTTGGAAATGTGTCCGTGGTTGGATAGTAGTGGCATATATTATGTCCTCGGTTGGGGGTGCTTACAGACTCACACATATCCACACACACACACACACACACACTTTGACACAGACACAAAGGCACACATTTTATTTACTTGTTCATGACCATACTTTTTGAAGATGGCTATTGTGCTTTTCAGTGGCATAGGCATAGTAGCTGGTTGGACTGATTGGAGGGCAGAACAAATTTTTGGCACACACCTATGTATTTCTTTATTTTAGGATTTTAGCCTTATTGTTGTATTTTTTGTCAATTGTGGAGGGCAGGGGGGAGGGGGACATATGCCCCCTGTGCGGCCCTATGCCCTTGTAGCTATACTTCTGAAGTCTCTCTGGAGCCTCTGAAAATTAAGCACAAAATTATTGTTCAACATTTGAGAACTATTGTAATATCTCCTGACGTTCATTGTTCAGAAAATGTTCACACTATACATAATTTATTTAGGCATGGGAATACAATTTTTACAAAATTTACATGTATTTTTCCCCTTTACATTCTCATTTCATTTCATTTCATTTTCATTTATTTTGCAACTTCTTCAAAATGAATGTAACAGAAATATATTTACAAAACAACAGAATATACTATGAAAATTACAAAGTGCTTGTTTGCAAAAACAACAAACAAACATGCATTCGGGATCTGTGAGGGGGCAATTAATTAATATAAAAACTATACAAACTTTTGTTTTTATACATTTGTTGAATATGATGGATGCACGCTATTCTTTATTCCATTACAAACACTCTTACAAAAAAAAAAAAAAGAACAGAGTCAAGTACAACATAATTATAGTCGTTGAGTTAGAACCATAGAGCTGTATAGGAATACAACTCTATTATATGGTTTGAAAATTGTTCGTGTACTACTTTACTTGAAAGGCGTAAGAGCTTTCCATACATTTACTATACACAACTGGCTTTCCATAGAACATGTGCATGCTGCGCGCATGCCAAGCAGCTGCTAGCGGGTAGCTAGCTGAATCGACGCCGACCGTGCGGCGTAGACTACGATGAGCTTCCGATCGATTCCTACATTAGTTACGTGCTTTCGCTAACCTGAACTTGGCTCCGAACTTGGCCCTTGGCCTTGGGACACTGGGAGTCCATACTTCTACATCTTTTCGTCTATGTTATCATAAAAATGTCTTCCAAAAAGAAAGCACTCAACAGAGGCTGCTGGGTAAATCTTCAAACGCGGAAGGGCAAGCAAGTATCCGATGTTTTTCATCGACCAAATGATGCCGATTTCATCAAGAATGAGTTTGCACTTGCGCTGGCTGCTGATGCTAACGTGAATGAAGATGAAGCTGAAGAGGAATGGAACCTGACAAATCTAAATGTGAGAAAGATGTGCCGAGATATTTCCCGTCCTGTGATTATCAGCAAAGTCTTGGTTGGGGAAGTATCGAAGCAGGTCGACAAAGGTAACTTAAAATAAATGAATGCAGAATGGAATGCGAATGGAATGGAATAGATACTAGAATGGAATGGAATGAAATGAAATGAAATGAAATGAAATAATGAAATGAAATGAAATGAAATGAAATGAAATGAAATGAAATGAAATGAAATGAAATGAAATGAAATGAAATGAAATGAAATGAAATGAAATGAAATGAAATGAAATGAAATGAAATGAAATGAAATGAAATGAAATGAAATGAAATGAAATGAAATGAAATGAAATGAAATGAAATGAAATGAAATGAATTAGAAATGAATTAGAAATGAATTAGAAATGAATTAGAAATGAATTAGAAATGAATTAGAAATGAATTAGAAATGAATTAGAAATGAATTAGAAATGAATTAGAAATGAATTAGAAATGAATTAGAAATGAATTAGAAATGAATTAGAAATGAATTAGAAATGAATTAGAAATGAATTAGAAATGAATTAGAAATGAATTAGAAATGAATTAGAAATGAATATGAAATGAATATGAAATGAAATGAAATGTGATCCCTGATCCTCTAGGACTAGGCTGGAGCTCGGCCTCGCATATATAATGTTGTTTTCTTATCCTCCAGCCTTCACTCTGGTTTTGTGTCAGCTTCAATAGGTGGTGACTAGCACGAGCGTACGAGCATTGAAAGAGGTTTATGGGACGGACAGCCATCACGGCCACAGCCACAGGAGCTTTTTGATTTTTAGCTCAGCCTCGGTCGATATAGCACCTGGTAGCTGTCTAGCAATCGATCCGGAGGTCTCGTGTTTGATTCCCGATTTCCCGGGGAAGCCAAGTTTTTTGGTGCTTATTTGCGTTTATATTCTATATTAGGGATAAGTTTTTCTATGTTTATTCCAAATATATACAAAAACTGACCAGAAATATAAAATAAATTAATATAAATGAAAATGAACAAAGAATTTAATAGGGATGATCAATACAGATTTATTCAATTAGTAACTCTCTAAATGTCTAAATATATTCTAATTTATTCAGGAGTCACCAAGTTGCCCAACTCTGCCAAAAGCGACATTGTCCAGCTGAGTCCCGAGACCATGACCCGGTGTGGCCTGTGCATCGGTCAGCCGGCTGTCGTGTCGTCTACCGGGCCAGACGCTCCTGCAGCCATCTGCCTGGTCTGGCCCGTCATTGGCTTTCCGGCTGCGTCGGTTGGTTTCCACGACGGCCTGCAGATGCTGTATGGCTGGAGAGATGGTGACCTGGTGACGGTGGAGGCTCTGAGTGGTGACGTTGCATTGGCAGCTGCAGTGAGATTAATAGCCAGGTACTAAGGGCATTCATACATCTGTATTACGATACTGTTGTGTGTCGCAGGCTATGCATAGACAATGCATGGGTGGCAGCTAGGTATCAGATACCTGCCAACACATTCATTGTGTAGGTATACTGTTGTAGCCAGGAAATTGTGTGTAAATGGTCATACATCCTGTGGGTAGGGAGCAGTCCAAGATGAGATTTAAAGAAAAGATAATGAAGTAGTGATGATACAGTATAATTTCTAAGTGATTTCACTATTGCTAAGTGTCTTCATGATACAATGGCATCCTGCACACATTGTGGGCACCTTAAATCCACTACCTACTTGATTGGTTTGATGATAATTTGAAAACATGCATTTTCATGATGATTATAATCAATGAAATTGAAAATAATTATTCTGACCATCCAGTCTGCATGCAAAATATAACAAAACTATAACAAAGTTTTATATTATATGGAATGTCCTTATGAACTTCATTTGTTGCTTTTCAATACTTGCAGGGTTGACCGAGATGTGTCATTTCGAGAAACGCCAGAGTTCCTGAACTTTGTCACGAGGTCTCTAATTAGCAAACACATCGTGTGTGGAAGCCTCTTCAGCCTTACCTACTATGGGAAGCCAGTTGTGCTAGAGATTGATGAAGTAACTGCTCAGAGTAGTATGGAACCTTCGCAGTCAAATCAGTCACTGTCGAGCAATTCTATGTCATCCGCTAAGCAGTTGGAAAGGACAGACATTACCAATTGTTCCTTTAATGAGGCGAGAACTCCATCGTCGGATGAAAGCATCAGTGGCAATGGCAAGCACACACAAGAAAGCGAAAGTGCAGCACTGTGTCTTGAAGAAAACAAGACTAACTCTCCCCTAGATGATAGCTCAAATCTAGACTGCTCTGGGGACTTGGAGAATCGGTTCCATTCGCTCAATCTGTCGGAGACCAGCATCGTCTCCTCCTCGACTCCGATGAAAGCGCTGGATATGTCTCGCAGTCGACTCGGCGAGAAGACCTTGGATTCGTCGGTACTCTGCGTTTCCCATCATGCATCTGAGGAGAGGGGGGTGTACAGAATCGCAAGGACAACTGGCGTGACAATCGCATCAAGCTGCGAAGAGAAGAGCAGGAGTAAAGAGGAGGAAATCTTTGCTAAGTTGGGTGGTCGTGTGACCTTTGACATGATCGGCGGTCTGGAGAGGCAACTGAAAGCCATCAGGGACTTGGTGCAGGCACCCCTCAAGAATCCAGACATATTTAGATCTCTTGGTAAGGAGTTTTCACCTAGTGTTATCCTTTTTGTTTTGACCCAATAAAAGCAATAATATTTGTCTTCCTTAAATGCTTGATAAACTACTTTCTTTGTTAAAAAACAGATGGGGATTGGGGGGGGGGGGGTTCTTCGATACATGGTTTCTAGATGAAATCAATGATAACAACACTACACATTATCAATATCAAATTATCACATCGCAAAATATCATACTTTCGAAATTGCTTTGCTCTCAAACATGATGATTCCCGATATGTTTTTTTTACAGGCATTCCACCACCCAGGGGAGTGCTATTGTATGGTCCCCCAGGGGTGGGGAAGACCCTGCTAGCCAGAGCTGTGGCCTGTGAGACTGGGGTACACACAGTCGTCATCAATGGACCTGAAGTCCTCAGTAAGTAAGTACAATATCAAAATGAAATACAAAGAATCTTGTTTGAGAGAAGAATGAAACTAGAATGACAATATATATTATAATCATAAACTATCAATGTGACAATAAAAAATCTATTTTATTACAAAGTAAATAACAGTAGCGGGAGCTCGAGTGGATGGTGGCCTGGAAAGGCTACAGTGATTAAATATTGGTGGCCTAATAAACCGGGCTAATATCAACCTTTGCGCTATGCTTGGTTCATTGTGGAGCACTATTTTGATTTTAATATGTAGTGCCACATTAATTTTTTTTTACATCTTGTTTTATTAAGATACTATGGGGAGTCTGAAGCCAGGCTAAGAGCCATGTTCAACGAGGCATCCCAGAATGCACCTAGCCTGATCCTGATCGACGAGCTCGATGCCCTGTGCCCCCGGCGGGAGCGAGCCGGCAGTGACCTGGAGAGGAGAATCGTGTCCATGCTTCTAACTCTTATGGATGGGATTGGTCAGGTAATTAAAAAAAAACAACATTAAAATAGGAATAAATTGACTGTTTTGGTCAGTGCCAGAAAAAGCAGAAACTTGTGATTAATCAAGAACAATGCCATTTAAATCCATTGTTGATAATGCCCCTGTTCTAGTCGGGAGGGAGCCGGCAGTGACCTGGAGAGGAGAATAGTCTCCATGCTGCTAACTCTTATGGATGGGATCGGTCAGGTAATAAAAGATAACATAAGGGCAATTCCACGGTAACGGAAGGACATTCAGACACAATTTTGGAACTTCAATCAAATAATTCCAGGATCCTGCTTTTGATTTTTTATTCTAAATGGCATGTCTTTGATCCTTGTTGGGACACCTTTGATGTCCACTATTTCTAAAATTTTGACCGCATTATGTAAATTAGATATGGACACTAATGAGGCCGGTAACGGAAGGACAGCAAAATGGACATGGATTTTCAAGTTTTTTAGTTATGACCCAATCTCTGTGAAGTTACGAGGTTTATCATGTTAAGTTGGCTACTAGTCAATTTCCTTATGTTCACAGAGTATAACACCACCTTTTAAGAAAAATATCTACATTGGTATATTAATTATGAGAAATTAATTACTCCAGTGTTCGGTAACGGAAGGACGGTAACGGAAGGACCTCTGAAAAGTCTATTGAAATTGTACAATAAAATTAATTTTGAAATTTAAAGACCATTTATGAGAAGGAAACATCTCTTTTGTGGTCTAAAATGAGTTTGTATCATAGATAGCATATGGACATCACAAGCATTTACATTTCTATTTTTTCTTACTATATTTCATGCTCCAATGGCTCTTATTCATGGTCAATCCATGGTAACGGAAGGACACTCAGACACAAATTGTCAACTTTCAGAAAGACATTTTTAAATACTTGTGTTGTTAGAACCGTCTATTTTGATAACAATACTTCCAAAACATACAGTTTTAAGGTCCCATAATTTTTTTAATTTTTTTTATCTCCGCACATTATTGCATATGCATACAAATGAGGTCGGTAACGGAAGAACACTAAAATGGACAAGGTTTTGTTATCAAATCAGTTTTAACTAAAACTCTGTGATATTAAATAATACAAAATATTTTAAGGGTACACATTTCATTCTCTGAAGGGTTAAGAAGAATTTACTTGTTCTTTGATTAAAATTTGTCCACAGATATTTGAGTTATTTCTCACAAAGCGGACCAATGTTCGGTAACGGAAGGACATAATGGACTATAATGTATGATATGACACAGTAGGGTCATTCCATGTCAAATCACCTTTAAAAAAATTGAAAATTTTCATCGCAGCCCCCTTCAAATTTGCTAATATTTGGTATGTATGATATTTCAACCTTTAAAAGCGCAAATATTTAAGTTTTAGCCCAATCCGCCCAATGGTTTTGGCGCTATGGTCGATTCTTATGGGGGATTTTTGTAAGAAATGGGCGTGGGCACCATTTTTCAAATGGCCATTGTCCATTAACCGTTGGGTCAATTTATTTTGTAAAGGTGTCATTGGACTGGGGATGTTATGTGCAATCCATTTATGCCATTTGTGTTCATGCATGAGCGAGTTTGGATACGATAACCTTTGACCTTAGATTTTGAACTTCCGTTTTACCTCGTGGATCAAATAATTTTGAGAAATTTGTTTGCTTAAATCTTGGCTTGATATAATTTCTACAACATATGAAAGAATTGGAGATACGTTATTTCTTGCTTTTTCTACAGCCTTGTTTTTAGTTTGCAAATTTCATGTAAAATTTAATTATTTTAGACCTACACCCATGTCCAAAAATTCTATAGGGGTGTATTGTGTAAAAAAAAGACCTATTCAAAGTCATGATCAGAGCCTATTCACACCCTGGCTCACCACAGTTAAATAGACCTACTAATCCCCATACAATAGAAATCCAGACAAATGGCATCATGGTACAAGGGCCCTGTTGCAGAAAGAGATAAAATCAATTGTGAGCCAGATCAAATGTTCTAAATGCACAAATCTGATTGGTTGAAACACAGAAAATTACTAGTCTGACCACGCTACGCCACTGATAGCTGGCCATTGCAGGTATTGTCTCATTATTTTGGGTTTTCATATATGAGAGACCAATTTTTGAACATAAATTTTGTCATAATATGTAATATGAGGTACCTTGTCCATCTGTTACCATGTGTATGGTAACGGAAGGACATTTTCTTTTGTTATTTATTAATTAACGAAGAAACAATGAGTAATACAATTGTTAGCAATGGGAAGGCCTACTTGAACTTGCTTTGCACTGAAGATTGGTCTGCTCTCTAACAAGTATGTAAGCCACAAAATTAAAAATATTGATTTTTCGGTAACGGAAGGACATTTTCATAGGCTGAAAATAAGAAGTCATTGAAGCATAACAAATCAAATTAATCATACAAATTTACTATTTTACAAAATGGTCATATCTGAGGAGTCAGAATAATGTTGTTTAGGCTTAACTGGGGAAATATAAAACAAACACAGGATCAAAACACTTTTTCACAAAAAATGTCAAATTTGTGGGGTTCAATTATGGTTATAAAGTTATTATAAAAAAACAACTAAAATTATGTAAAACTAAAATTTTCTCATTGAATTCCAAAAATATAGAATTTAAGGTTTGATTTGATACCAAATTTGTATCATAAAAATGCTTGTAAAATTTTTGGTCAAATGTCCACTTTGGCGTGGAATTGCCCATAACAAAAATAGAAAAATATAAAGATGACCATTATGGCCTAGTCCCACTACATGGTTTCTCCTTCCTTTCTAGAAATTGTATTATTTCCTAAGTTGCTTTTTCAACAAGATTTGGAAGGTGAAGTTTGTTGTCAGCTTTTGTTACAAGATACAATGTAGCTTATTTGTATCTGTCTTTATTTTTAACATGTTGAATTGAGTTCATCAACTCTGCCTTAGATTTGAAGGCTTGTTATGTTGTGTTATCTTGTGTGGTTATTGGTTCTAGAATATAAAGTTTTTTGATTTATTTTTGTAATTAATGTTCTCTCATTCAGAGCCAGTCAATCGGAGGCCATGTTCTGGTGCTGGGGGCAACTTGTCGACCGGATTCCATCGACTCTGCCCTCAGGAGGCCGGGGAGGTTCGATCGGGAGATTGAAATCGGCGTACCAAACGCTAGAGAGAGAAGACAGGTATGTTGATGTATGGCTTTCTATGTTTTCAGTGTTTGTGATATATTGTATTCAATAATTTCACAAGGAGTATAGAGTACCGAAGTAGTGACGTCACATGCTTTTGTTATGGCATAGTAATGGTTCTAAACAACTTTTCCTTTCATACTGGCCTGTGGCAGTGGGTTAGAGCTGGACGAATGCCTTCTTAGCAACCGCTAGATCACCAATTCATTGCTTGCCTGACATTGTTTAGAACCATCACCCATGGCAATGAATAGCTCTGACGTCACACTTCGGTACTCTATCGAGACTTATTTAAAAAAAAAAATTTAAGTCAAAAGTATTGTTGAGTTATACCAAAGATGTTTGTTATAGGGATTAAAATGGCCAATTATGGGTACTGAACAAAAGAAGGAATGAAGGTATGTCACTGGCTATGTCACTGTTTCTATGTGTGAATTTTACCCTTATTAAAAACAGCAATATGGGCAACAAGGCAAAAAAGTTAATTTCTAGCATTCCTTTTTACTACCATACATGTAGATCCTGCAGAAGCTGATGGCAAGCATGTCTTATGGTCTGAGTGCAGAGGAGATTGGTGAGATTGCTGATGCAGCACACGGCTATGTAGGAGCTGATCATTATTATTATTTGTATTATTGTCATTATTATAATGATTATTATTATTATTATTATTATTATTATTATTAATATTATTATTATTATTATTAATATTATTATTATTATTATTATTATTATTATGTATTATTATTATATTTGACTACCATAGATCCTGCAGAAGCTGATGGCAAGCATGTCTCATGGTCTAAGTGCAGAGGAGATTGGTGAGATTGCTGATGCAGCACATGGTTATGTAGGAGCTGATCATTAATATTATTTGTATTATTGTCATTATTATAATGATTATTATTATTATTAATATTATTATTATTATTATTGTTATTTATTATTATTATATTTTACTACCATAGATCCTGGAGAAGCTGATGGCAAGCATGTCTCATGGTCTCAGCGCAGAGGAGATTGGTGAGATTGCTGATGCAGGACATGGTTATGTAGGAGCTGATCATTATTATTATTATTAATATATTATTATTATTATTATTATTATTTATTATTATTATACTTGACTACCAAAGATCCTGCAGAAGCTGATGGCAAGCATGTCTCATGGTCTGAGCGCAGAGGAGATTGGTGAGATTGCTGATGCAGGACATGGTTATGTAGGCGCTGATCTGACCGCCGTCTGCAAAGAAGGTCAGTTCATAATTGTCCTTATTACTTGGATAATGATAGTAAAATGTAGTCCTGTCTGGAGTCTTGTAAGCACACCTAATATGCATGATAAAGAACCTGATTCACTATTCAAGCCTCCACACTAACTCTTTTCTCTGCTGTCCCGGTCGGGGCAAGTCAAATCATAACTTTTCTTGCCCAAACAGAAAATGTTCCTACTATTTGACATAACTAGGCCATTTATGAAATTTTACTTGCCCCGGGTAATAGGGCAAGTGCTTGTGTCGAGCCCTGCACTATTCATAAAGTGCAGTGTGAAGATCTAATGAAATTTGCATACCTGCATACGTTACTGGCAGGCTATGACTCCTACACTGTGTTGGTAGCCCTCTCAAGGAATTAGTAGAAGCCTAAGATTTGAATCTAAATTAGGAACAAGATGGTTCCACAGACAATGCAAGCAATATTCATTCTTATGGCTGGATGTGTATTTTCCTTATTCGTTAACTTTCAAAAGAACACCTATAAATTGGTGACAGCAGATTTGTTATGTAGAGCTCAACCTCTATATAACAAGGCTTACTCCTGATACAACCTATTTGTATGATTATGTACGATGGGAGCATCGTGTTCATGCACATAACTCTAAACGCGACGTTTTGGAAAGAAATATACTGATTTTCATAATGATTCTCATACCAATTCATTCAGAATATTCTGTAGTATAATGAACCTGTTTTCAATTTGAGATTACTCAATGTCAATGATTTATTTTGTCCTGTTTTTTGAAACCCTTTCATTTTTATCGGTAAAAAAAAGGGGCCTCGAGGCGCTAATTTTCCCATTCATTTGTACATGCTTTTTTTTTTTTTTTTACAGCCGTTGTAGCTTTCATCATTGTCATTTTACAGCCATTTTCAGGCCAAGCGGAAAGTAACTGCGCGTATTTACATGCCTTGACCATACAGTAATCATTCTCATTGTTTGTCTTATGTTTCCCAGCTGCCATGTGTGCCTTTGAACGTCTCCGTGCAGTTCAGAGTCCATCGTCGCTAGGAATCCAAGATGGCCGCCCGATCTCATTCTCTGGCTCCATCACCAAGGAGGACTTCCTCCATGCTTTGACCCAGGTCAAGCCCAGTGCCCTCAGGGAAGTGGAGATTGACATTCCAAAGGTATGTCCGATTATCCTTATTTGATATTATGGAGTTTGAGATAAAAGTTATATCAGTTTGTTACACTAAATCCAAGATGGCTGCCCGCCCTCGTACTCTGGCTGCATCACCAATGAGGCCTTCCCCCAATGCCATGTGCTGTCAGAGAAGTGGAGATTGACATTCCAAAGCTATGTAAGATTATCTTAATCTGATGTTTACATATCATAGTTTTAGTTTGTCATCAGAAATTCATGGACTAGGAAGGACTTACTCCGAGTCCAACTCCTTGACCCAGGTCTAATCCAGTTCTCTCGGAGATTTAGAGATTGATATTACAAACTTTCGCCCCTAACGTTGAATATTTTGAGGTTTATCCTTATGTCAGGACACAGTGGCATAGTGTGGTCCAACATTTTTTTTTTTTTTTGGGGGGGGGGGGGGGGGGGGAGGGTGGTGGGCAGGCCAATAATTTTGGGGTATACCTTATGCAAAGCTCCACGCTAACTTGTTTCTCTTCTGGCTCGTTCGGGCAAGTGAAATCATGGATTTTATAATTTTACTTGCCCAAAACAGAAAATTGACTTGCCCGCTTATTTCTAGATGAGATTTAGAGTGTTTTCTTCTAGTCATTGTTCATCAATTATTTAGTTGCTCGATCGGGCAACCAAACTAGGCCATTTACCAAATTTGACTTGCCTGACATCAATTTTGACTTGCCCCGGGCAACAGGGCAAGTGCTAATGTCGAGCATTTAACCATTATGTTGAGATCCCCTTTTAACAGCGATCACTTTTCTTGATTCCCCGATTTGACTTTATCATATATGTTACTTTACTTCTGCAGGTTTTGTGGACAGACATCGGCGGCCAGGAGAACATCAAGCTAAAGCTGCGCCAAGCCGTGGAGTGGCCCATCAAGCATCCAGAGGCCTTTGAGAGGCTTGGGGTGTCCCCACCTAGGGGGGTCCTACTCTACGGGCCCCCTGGATGCTCCAAGACGCTCATTGCTAAGGCCCTCGCCACCGAGAGTGGACTCAACTTCATCTCTGTCAAAGTGAGCCTAATCTTTGTTCATAAACCCTTTTTATTATTTTAGGCACATACAATGTGATATAAACTGTAATAACCCTTTCTGCTCTATGGTCCCTTCTGGTAATCCAAGACGCTCATTGCTAACGCCCTCGCCACCGAGAGTGAACTCAACTTCATCTCTGTCAAAGTGAGGCTAATTTTTGTTAAAGTGATCTATTAACTTTGTCAAATTCAACCGAAATCACTAAGAGCTTCCTCATTTCTCTTCCACCTTGTAGTTTGGCTTATGGCAACAGAAGAATGAAAAGGTTTTACTTTTTGAATGTCACCCTAATTATATGATTGATTTGAAAAGAGTTCAGACCGCTTTTCGCTTGCAGTTATAAACATTGGGCAGTAGGTGATAAAATCTAATAACAATTTCATTTGTTTCCACTTGGTAAATAGTGCTCCTTTTCTATGAAACTGTCACACATTCTTCTGAAGAATCCTACAATGATATTGGTAAATTGATTTTAGTCTCAAATACCACTTTTTGAAAGAAACCTTAAAGGGACATTTCGGACGATTTAAAAAAAGATACAGCATATTGGAAATAAATCTAGGGATGTGCTTGAATATTTTCAGGATTTGACTCACTTTGGTTGATTTCTAAGAGATTTTTCTAATGTCAT
Source organism: Echinarachnius parma (assembly GCA_037951105.1). Taxonomy (NCBI): domain Eukaryota; kingdom Metazoa; phylum Echinodermata; class Echinoidea; order Clypeasteroida; family Echinarachniidae; genus Echinarachnius; species Echinarachnius parma. The sequence goes on from JBAMJV010003397.1 coordinate 102,910, forward strand.
TAACTCTGAAGAAATAATTAAATTTACCGCACACAATCATGAGACCCTTACATAGCAGCCTAGAATATCTGTCTTTCAATCGTTAGAAGCTTGAATTCGTCTGAACGTTCCCTTTAAATGCAATTAAGGGATCACTTTAAATCCTTGTATTACTTTAGGCACTTTTCAGATAGGTGGACAACATAACAGAAAGTTTTATCATGCTTTTTCCTGCACATAAACTGTGTAATCATAGCCATATGTGGTATTTTCATGAATAGTTTTGATATCTCTGTGTATCAACTCAGAGCTCCCCCTTTTTGCTGGTTCTTCTGTCACGAAAAACGTATAGTTAACCCTCCCAGTGTCACGGGCCGATTTAATCGGCCCAGGTTCCGCCACCAAAACGTTCGGGCCGATATAATCGGCCCGCACTTTGACAAGCTCTTACATGCTTACTGATTCAGGTCATGAGCTGTAAGCTCAACTGTGATTGGTCGAGAAGTATGGCAATGGATGATATAAAAGATAAAGTCTCAATTTGTTTTGTCCAATCACAATGACTGTTTCTTTTTACCCTTGTTTGGGTTTTTTTTTAAATCTGTTTTTTGTTACGTGAATCAGCCCGGAAGTGGGTTTATCAATACGCGTGTGTACGAGTGATGAGTACGTGTATATAAGTAGTGTGCGCGCTACGTGCGATGCGTTATTCGCATGTGTCACAGTGGTCGCTATTGTTATGCGGTATTTTCAGTACATGATTTACAGTGATTTAGAGCTAACTTTTGAAGTTCTCGGAACCAAGAATGAGTGTTTCAACGGAGGACGAGGAGCCATTTATCAACCTAGAATCGGTATTTATCGAGATATTTTTGGTAACTGATGATTACTACATTGATATACAACGTCAACACCAAACAGACACGGACACAGAAATAAAATTGTATGAATAATACGATATTTTCGTGGGATTCTCGTACTTCTAGCATAGGCCGCTAGGGCGCTAGGCAGTACGCTATGTTGACGCCAGGCCGACCGGCCAGGCGCTCGATGTCGGGGATTCCCGTTGAGTGTTGATCGAAGCTGCTGGAAGTTTCGCCAACATTATTGTTATCATTTTGTGTTTTGCTCAGTAATTTCCCCATGATATCACTAGGAAAAAAACAGCAAATAACTGACTGAGAGTGTGATTATTGATAATTATTTTTTATCTGCTAACTAGAACAGATCAAATGTTGCTTGTAAGTATCGGTTTCCATGGTGGTGTATATAATACGTGCGGTTTACGGGTACACCATGTGAGATGGGTGGATTGGTAAGTCCTTTTCAGGACTTACCAATCCACCCATCTCACATGGTGTACCCGTAAACCGCACGTATTAGAACAGATCATTAACAATTATTATTCTCGCTCGAATTGATCAAAGTGGAAGTCGTGGGCGTGGAAGATTTTGTTGGTGTTGTGCTTTGCGTACACCAGAAAATTGAACCTTTTATCCCTAAAAACTATTGCATGTGGTTTTCCTGTTTTCATATTTTGAAAATTACAATGAATGAAAGAACTTCTAGATCTAGATTAGTAGATAACTAAAAATAAATTATATGCACAAATTATAAGCCTCTTGACGGCAGCTAGGACTCAGGAGCAGGAGAGGTTTTACTTTTACCGAAGGCGAAGACGAAGTCATCAAAATCGAAATCATATTGTTGTCGTAAACTGAATAGTTGGCAGAATTATACATTATTCTGGTCCTGGAGCATCTATTGTCGTAAATTTATTGTCATAAACATAATATTGATGAATACAAATTTGTATTTTACTAAACAGGTGAGCATTTCCTACAATATAATCCTTGAATAACAAAATGACGTTGTCGAGCGCAGATTTTAGGCGGAAAAGATGGTTGTAATTGTATGTGTCTAAATGAGGGCGCCCTTCTGTAGCAATGAGGTCGCTCTACATAAAACTGATTTGAAAATGCACGAACATAATATACGTTCAAAATTATATAACCAATACATGACAATACCTTACAGAAAATTGTATAAAACCTAACTATAGACAGTCCAACTCCAGGGCAGAATAAATATGCTGCACAATCATATTTTCGCAATATTTCGTACGTGACATCGATGCACAATTTTGGCGATAAAACGCCATCAAACATCGTATGAAGACAAACTTTTTTTTTCCCAGAAAGATAAATGTACATGCTACAATGAGTATGTAAAAATGTATCATGTTTTGTTACTCATTATATGATAAAATGCTGTGGTCAGGTGCAGGTAAAATTTTGAAATTTGTATTGCATGGCCTAGAGAGGGCGCCCTACTCAACAATGAGGGCGCTATTTATCAAAAAAATATAGAAAACGCAAGAGTATACCGTAAGCTTCAAAATGATATATGACGTGTTGGGAAAGCTTTGAAGAAAGTGTTTTAAAATTATCAATCAACTAGACACTGTAATTCACCATAAATATGCCTGTCACTGGCAACAGTGCTATATGACACATATAGGGTTAATACACCAGCAATATATGACTGTTTTTATCTTGGTTTAAGCCAAGCTGTCTTTGTTCTTTTTTCTTACCTCATCTTTCTTGGTTTAAAGCGCTTTGGGCACCTTTTAAAGTAGATATTGCACAATATAAATATTCAATATTATTAATATTATTATTTTAATTGTGTGTACAGGGTCCAGAGCTGTTCAGTAAGTTTGTAGGTGACTCGGAGCGGGCTGTGAGGGAGGTCTTCAGGAAAGCAAGATCAGCTGCTCCGTCCATTGTCTTCTTTGATGAGATTGATGGCATCGCTGTAGAGAGAGGAAGGTATGGGTATATGCCTTACAGGGATCTAGTAACATTGTCAAAATCTTCAAAACCTACTTAGAATTCTTGCAGTTCTCACATACCTCATTGTAATCATATTACTGATAGAAACATGAAGCAGGTTTTGTTTTTTCTGAATTTTGATTTTGTTATGAAGATATTTATGATTGAAGTGTTCAGATTTCTCTAGTGGAGACTTTCAACCGTGTACAAAGTAAGTGCAATCAGTTATCGAATATCACTTTGCAGTTTTGCTCATGACTCAGTTATATGACATTCATTTACCATAGAATTTTCACACATCACTTAGTGGACATATCGGATCACAGAAATGCACATTGTATCAACCCATCTTCGGGTTTTGCACATGTCAACAAAATTACTAGATCCCTTTTAATAAAGGGAAGCCAAACGCTAGCATTTTTGCATACTGTTAAAGGAGTGGTCACACTGAACACGAATCCCCACGAATAGACCCACGAATGCAGTACGAATTGGTACAAATCAATGGCAAGCCGTTTTTAACATTTATTCCTATTTCTTGATATCAACAATTCAATTCTTGATATTAAGAAATCAAATTCTTGATATCAAGAAATGCATTCTCGATATCAAGAAATGCATTCTTGATATCAAGAAATACTTTTCGGTATTGGTAATACTTGATATCAAGCAATAAACTGATATCAATAATTCAAAATTTGTATTGATATCAAGAAATAGGAATAGATGTTAAAACGGCTTGCCATAGATTTGTACCAATTCGTACTGCATTCGTGGGTCTATTCGTGGGGAGTCGTGTTCAGTGTGACCACTCCTTAATATTGATAAGTGCATAATTCATGTCACTTCTAGTCTTATATTTCCTCTTGTGGATTACTAGTAATGGATATATAATCAATGTTTTTGAGACCAGTATCATCCATTTTGACTGAACACTGGAGGCGTGCACTAACAAAAGCGTGTTAAGTAACCAATGTTGTTAAATCTATATGTCTGTATGCCTATGAGTCTATAATTGCAAAACATGATTGATGAATGAATGGATGGATGGGTGAATTGCTTGCTTGATTGATTGTTTGATTGATTGATTGATCAATCTATCAATTGTTTGATTGAGTAATTGATTGATAGATTGATCAATTGATTGATTGATTCAATTTTTTACTTTGTTAATTTTTACCAAGTAACATGTACTTTATTTTGTGTGTTTGTTTGCAGTTCGTCGGGTGGTAGCAGTGTTGGGGATAGAGTCCTGGGGCAACTCCTGACAGAGCTGGACGGTGTGGAGGGTCTGAGAGATGTGGTCGTTGTGGCTGCCACTAACAGGCCTGACATGATCGACAAGGTATGTCAACATCTTTAAAGGGGAATTCCAGGCCAGATTTGTTTGTCTAACAGAATTATACGATTGAGCGCAATAATCGGTGAAAGTTTTATCAAAATCACATAAGAAGCAAAAAGAGTTTTTGACCATCGTATCAAAATGAGGAAGAATGATTGGGCAAATATTTTGACATGCTCAAGCTCATAAAATTGCTTGATATTTAAGAACATTTGATTTCTTTTAAATTGTGATGTTTTTTGCGCAGCAGCTTGCAAATGTGGTTACGATCGATAGCAATGCAAACATCGCCCAAAAATCTGAACAAAGTTCAACCTGTCATAAATGAATGATTTTATCATTTTAGTCTATGAGACCAGGAAGATTGGACTGCATCCTTTATGTCTCGTTGCCTGATGACCACATCCGCAGAGAGATCTACAGGAAGATGCCAGTGGTCATAGAATGCTCTCCAGAAGCACTCTCTTATTTGAGTTCTTTGATTTGATTGAATAAGTTCATCCTCTTTTACTATGAATACGGTAGGCTCTTAAGAGACCAGGGAGATTGGACCTTTACGTCATTTACATCTCGTTGCCTGATGACCACATCCGCAGAGAAATCCTCAACATACAGTACAGGAAGATGCCAGTGGATGCAGACTGCTCTCCAGAAGCACTCTATTATTTGAGTTCTTTGATTTGGTTTCATTTAGTTTCTCCCTTTTGACTACTGATAGGCTCTGATGAGACCAGGGAGGTTGGACCATCCTTTACGTCTCATTGCCTGACGACCACACACGCAGAGAGATCCACAACATCCAGTACAGGAAGATGCCAGTGGTCGTAGAATTCTCTCTAGAACCATTCTCTTATTTGACTTCTTTGATTTGATTTAATTTAGTTTCTCCCTTTTGACTACTGATAGGCTCTGATGAGACCAGGGAGGTTGGACCGCATCCTTTACGTCTCGTTGCCTGATGACCACACCCGCAGAGAGATCCTCAACATCCAGTTCAGGAAGATACCTGTGGCTGAAGACTGCGCTCTGGACAAACTCGTTGAACAGACACAGGGATATTCTGGGGCTGAGGTAAATAAATCTTGAGGATGTTAACTTCTTAGTCTTATACCACTTTCATATTGGCTTCCACCGTTGAAATACAAAGGTGAAATCAAAGCTTGTTTGAGTATACCATTCATATTAAGCTCATTTCACCAGAGAATCTTATTCGCTCATCGAGTCTCGGCTGGAAGAAGCAAGGCAGGTTACGCAAATTCTGGCTTGATGAGCTAGCTGGACTTGCATACGTACACATGCAATTGTGATAACGATCTTGATCTTTTCTCCAGAACCCTTTCGTAGCTAACTGTGTCACACTGATTTGTTAGGATCTTAGAGATAAACATGCAAACTTTGTTGTGATTTCAGGTTGTGGCTGTGTGCAGGGAGGCGTCTCTGGCTGCCCCCAATGCAGGAGAGCCTGGACATTGGAGATGTCAGCCAAAGGCACATGGGACATGGCACTAACCAGCATCAACCCTCGTTGCGAAGAACTGAGTTTGAAAGAATTGAATGAATCTAAGGATCTTTCTAATGATTTCTAGTTGAAAATGCAAACATTGTGATTTCAGGTTGAGGCATCTCTGGCAGGATTAGGAGGGGTGAAAGTCTCTGGCAGGAGAGCCTGGACATTCAAGAGGTCAGCCAGAGGCACTTTGTCATGGTGGTGACAAGCGTCCAGCATCCTTGTGTAGAATTAAGTTTTATAATCTTATAATAAATTTGTGGATTGTTACAACGATTTTGATTTGAAAATGCAAACATTGTTCTGATTTCTTGTTGTGGCTGTGTGCAGAGAGACATCCCTGGCTAGCTGGGATATCGGAGAGGTCAAAAGAGGCAATGACCAGTGTCCAGCTTGATTATGGAGAATTGTATATCAAACAATTGAATAAACCTAGTGATTTTTCACTGATTTCTAGTCGATAATGCAAACATTGTTGTTGATTTCAGGTTGTGGCTGTGTGCAGGGAGGCGTCGCTAGCTGCCATGCAGGAGAGCCTGGACATTCGCGAGGTCAGCCAAAGACATTTTGACGTGGCACTAACAAGTGTACAGCCCCAGACAACTCGGGAGAGCATACAATTCTATGAAGAATACCAGAAGAAAAGTGGAATCAACAGAGTTTGATGGAACATTCTTTGAATAGTTTGGATAAGACCAGAAGGATGAAGAGGAGGAGGAGGAGGAAGAAAACTGAAGGGAGTGGAGCACTAGCTAAAGACGCATCATGTGGACCATTGACTACCCAGGAGAGCATCAGACTCTATGAAGAATAGTAGAAGGAAAATGAACTCAATTAAGTTTTTAGGGAACATCCTAAAATAGTTTGGATAAGACCAGTTAGATGAGGAGGAGGAAAAGGAAAAAGAAAAGGAGGAGGAAGAAGAAAAGTGATGGGAACTGATCCTTAGCTAGAGACACATCTCAGGAGAGCATAAGGTTCTATGAAGAACAGTAGAAAGGAAATCGGCTCAATTAAAGGGGTAGTTCAGTTTAGGTATAGAGGGCGCTGCACAAAATATTTTGTTGTGAGACAATAAAAACTGGGTGTAAAATTTGAAAGAGCATACAATTTTAATGACAGAATAAACTTTATTTGATAAAAATCGGTTCAGAAATGGCTGAAATGTCAATAAATATATCCAATCGGAATAAATTTGGGGCCCAGATTTATTTGATGATATAAAAAAAAAAATCAAAAATGCTTACACTTTTTCAAAAATTTCCAAAAGAGGTTTTTAAATAGTTGTTGATGATCTCTCTATTTAATCATTATTTCAACAAAACATCACATGCATAGGTTTGTATGAAAAAAGGTTGAAACCAATGCTTTTTTTAGAGAGTGCCCTCTTGTGTTTTAATGGCTCTTTTTTAATGATAATAGGCTTTCTACTTAGTTGTTTGTAATGTACTATACCTTTCGAGCATGGTGGAGTTATAACTATTAGTCTGTAAGGTTATTGTGTGTGCAGGATTTGGTTACTAAAGCTCAGCCTTACCAAGTTTTAGGGAATATCCTATTGCTTAATGAGAACAGGAGGAGAAGGAGAAGGAAAAAGAAAAGGAGGAGGAAATACAACAAGTGACAGGAACTGAGCCCAAGCAAGAGACACATGCCGACCTTGGCCATATCGGGAGAACATTATACAGTTGTTAACTGGTGGTGGAGGGAAAAGCACGGAATGTTCCACTCCCGAGGGATTTTAAATGCTATTGAGGGAAGAGTAAATAAGTCCCGAGATGTAGTCGAGGGACTTATTTTCTTCACGAAATAGCATTTTAAATCCTGAGGGGAACATTCCATGATTTTCCCGACAGCAAAGTTAACAACTGTTTTATCATCTGATTGCCATTTAACAGTGCCATGTAATTTGATATTACATGGCAGCTCATGTACTGTATTTACTAAGTCAGGTGATAACAGGTTCTATGAAGAGCACCAGAAGAAATATGGACAGAGTTTGATGGAAGATATTATCTTTTGACATGTTATAGTTATGAAGAATGAAATAATTTGAAAGTTAGATGAGACGAATTATGGAAAAGAGATATGCAAGTGGAGAGAAGTATCTCAGGAGAGCATCAGAAGAATGTTGGAAGATTAGTGGAATCAACTAGAGTTCACCAGTCAATAATAGAATTTCACTCTGGTGAGTTTTTTAAGAAGAAACAAAATTGATAACATGATTTAAAATATACAAAACATATTTAGGTCAAGCAGTTTACACATACTGGATGTGTACACTAATACAGATAAACAGAAGTCAACATGCATTTGGTTGGCACAGCCACTTTAATACAATTTATATGCAGATTTTAAAGGGATAGAGAGGAAGGAACATATATTAAAAAAGGGAACAGAAAGAGATAAGACAAAGGAAGAAAATGTGTTTGTGGTGGGGAACTACGGAGACGAGGATGTCCCTCCATGATGTTATTGATTCAAATGTGAATGAATACATCTGTATTTTTGTTTGCAAAAAAAATGCAAAGAAATGTTTTAATCATGTATTTTATCAAGAAAATGTGCTACACATTTTACAATGTATTTTAAAGATTTGAAATATGTGATACACAGTCTTTATTTTATGAATAAAGATGAAGTACATTTTAAATTTGAGGCAAACAGTTTGCAAATCTGTTTATTTTATGTAATGTTTAACCTTCTGAGTGCCATGGTCGACAATGCTCATAATTATAATCAGATCTATTGATTTGTTTCTTCATGTTCACAGTATATAATTGTAGATTGAATTGTATAGGCACAAGCTTATGTTCATTGTGGATTAAGCCATTCTCATGATTTTGTCTTAATTAAGAACTGGATCAAGTGGGTTCTTGCAATTTAGTTTGGCACTCAGAGGGTTAAGGAGAAAGGTGTGTTTTCACAAAAATAGTCTCATTGGGCGGTATTCTACTAAATTAATCAACTTAGGCTGGACTAAGTTCATAACCTTGGACTAACTAATCCACACTCTAGTCCACACCTCAGACTAGTTAAACATGCAAACTTTATTACTTTAGGCTGGCTTAAAGTCATAAACGGGCCTACCAGAATACACAATTTTAGTCCGGACTAAAGTAATCAACTTAGTCGGGGGTTAGTCGACAACACTTAGCCCTTTAGGCTGGACTAATTTAGTAGAATGCTGGCCATATTGTTTGTTTGTATGTATTGCTGAAATGAGGTGTGTATTAATTGTCAAACTTGTCTTAGTGCCCACCTGTCTATAGCAGCCAGCCTGCATATAGTGGCCATCAATATAAATCCATTACAGGGGGAAAAAGTGTTATGGAACCCGTCTATAGTGTTCACCTGTGTACAGTGGCCACTATTCTTATTTCCCTTGGGTGGTCACTACACAGGTTTGACTGTATACATGTAATAAATGGTTTGGACAGTATTCTGTTGTTATAAATCGACATTTAAAATTGTAGAACTTGTTGTCTTGCATCAAACGCAAGAGGGCGCCAAAGCTCCTATTATTTTCATACCTTTTACTTCAAGTACAATCTCTGAGAATAATACAAATAGAAATCACTCAATACGTATTTGTATTACACAAATCAAATGACGGAACAAACATAATTAGAAAGGATAAGGGAGGTATTCCTGAAGGAATATGTTGGAAGTAGATCTATCATGAGCCTAACGTTTTGAAAGTGTTAGTGTCTGAGCGGTGATGGCTGTGGTGGTGGTGGTGGTGGAGCATGTGGTGGTGGTGCATGGTGTTGGTGGTCGTGATGCATGGTGGTATTTGTGATGGTAATGCTAAAATCGGTCATGCAGGTGTACTGCTAGCTAGCTGGATCAGTGGGCTGAAAATGAAGATTTTTTTCTTTAATCCTCAGGTGGATTTATTAAAACTTCGGTCCTATTTATTGTTCGAGCTCATCTAATCACTTCTTATATATGGAGATCTTGCACTAGATTTTTGTTTAAGTAACATACTTTGACATTATTTAGTCTTCCACATTTTGTAGAATGGCCGTTCTGTAGTTTGGATCAATCTGGGGGAGGGGGGTTGGGGGCATTATGCTGATGTTATACAGTTGAACCTTGAAAATTGTCTAGCTTCATTGGGTATCTTGTTAAATTAAGGTAAACAGAAATGTAAGGAAGGAGCTCGTACCATTGCAGTAAAATGATACTGTTACAAGATGGATACAATTCATAAAAGCCCGCTAGCTTAGTTCTTTGCTAAGTCTATTTTGAATGATGTGGCTCAGAATTAACGACAAGATATTTTAGTTGCTAACTATGAATAACTAGGTATGTACCTAAGGCTTACCCAGCTGACCTTAGTTGGGGGCTAGGAAAACGGTTGCTCACTAAACTGTATCACTAGCGTTGAACCAAGCTAACTTGTTTTTTTAAATGAATATTGGCCCTGAGCTCTGTATAACGAGGTTCCATTGTTACGTTACTTGCCACTTACTGTGTTTCTAGTCAGTTTGCAAGTTAGGAGCGTGTCATCTAGTGTGTGTGTGTGTGTGTGTGTGTGTGTGTGTGTGCGTGTTTGTGTGTGTGTGTGTGTGGGGGGGGGGGGGGGGGGTAACACAATCTAAAGTTATCATGATGGTATACATGTACATGTTTCAGTTTTAGGGGCAAAACGGGGGACCACGCAATTAATTGCAACCCCCCCCCCCCCCCCCCCCCCCACCCTCCTTGATCTCGACCTAATATACGCCCCCATCTCCTGTCAAATGTTGTTGTCTTTACCATTGATATATATTTAATCAGTCGTGCACGTGTGCCGGTATTAAAGCGGCTATCTAGCTAGGTCAGTGGGCCGAAAAGTGATATTTCCTTAGCCTCGGGTGGGTTTGCGAAGGTCAAGGTCGATAAAGGTAGTGTAAGTTGGGGTAATAATTAGTAGCACCGGAATCTCTCTAAGTTTGAGAAGGGGTAAGGCATATATTTTTTTTCACCTGAAAAAAAACGAAAAAAAAAAACGGTCTTCAACATCTTGCTGCGTCATAGTCCAATTATAAAGCAATAATATAACAAAGGAGAGAACATTAGAAAATGCATGTATGTTTTAGTCTGTATTCCTCTAAATTGAATTAAGCATGCAAATTACAATATAGTTTAGGCAAGCAATGTAAACAAAATACATGTCCCCATTTCGGCGCCTACATCTGGGATAAGGTAGGGGTGTAGTTAGGGGGTACCGGGGTGACATAACTATATAGTAAAAGACTCGGGGTGTAAGGAGTGATTATGGGGGAATTTTTTAGACTGAGGTGGTACAGGTAGATGAAGAACCGTTCCATATCACTTTCACTGTCGGAGACTGTCGGTCAATGACGCGCGCAGGGGAGTTTTGTTTTCTTCTCATGACGTTATAATTATTATGAGGAGCAGAAAAGTGGGACATTTATCCCCGGGGGTAATGAATGGGCTGTACTGATGAGACAATAATTAACACGAGATGAACACTGTATTAAAGGCTACACCATCCTATATCTCTTATCATAATTTCATAATTTGTCATGTTTTTTTCTTCTATTTCCCCCAGATTATTTGGGGGGGGGGGGGGGGAGCTAGGTAGGGGCACAGGCCCCTCGCCCCCTCCCGTAGCTACGCCATTGGGACCTACCATAATAGGGTTCGCGGCAACATTTAGGGCAAAATGGCAGTATGGCACCTCACATTTCAATAAACTTATTTGCAGGGTATGTGGGGGGGGGGGGGGGTGCGTATAGCCTTTAATTGTGGTCATCCTCATCCTCACCCTCTTCTTGTAATAGACGGCCATTGGGCTGTAGCCCCCAAGAGTTTGAAAACAGCAACAAATTGGGCACCCCAAAGTTTCGTATTTTCGGCAGTATTGTTCGGTTATTTGTTTTATCTATGGGCAAAATCAGAGGTTTATTATTGGCAAAATATGAATATGAATGTAAATTTCGTAGTGCGAACACATTACCTCAGCAATAAAAACGTAATCTTATCTCGATAATTAACCCCGTCCAAAATCACCGGCTATGTAAACAAAAAAAAAAGATGTTTTGAGATGCAACAATAATTGTTATTTTTGCTGTGTGGGAAAACGCAATTATGAACAAAAGGAAGTGTATGTGGCATGGATTTGAAAACAGAACGAATTGCTTGAAACATTCTTTTACGAGATCCTATATTGCAATTTTGCTTTCATGTCCGCTCTCTCGTGCGGCCAGTCGTCATTTCGTTTGCTTATTCGGTTGTTTGTTGTGTATTGGTTTGTTTGTATGTTTGTTTGTTTGTTTTGTTTGTTTGTTTGTTTTGTTTTTTTAGCCTTTTTTATATTTGTTCGAGAAAGACGGTGTTGGGGATTTTCGAGGGAGAGGAACTGGTAATTAATGTCGTTAGACATTATTTTTGCTTTGATGATAAAAGAATAGTATACATCTTCAGTCAACTGATATACCATGCACTTTTATATATACATGTACATGTAATTTGATTTTCACGACACCAATGACGATCATTCAGGAGTGGAAATTATAATTTAGTTCATTATAATCATGAACCTACTAGCTAATTCCATGAGTATAATATCCACCGGCAGTCGTTCTGACGGCCATGAAAATTATACGAGGATAATGATGTACATAAATTAAGTACTTATTATTTACTTAAAGGGGGTTCCACCAGGATTACCAGTTTCCCCGTTGTGCCCGATTCGATTATCAGTATTCGAGTGTGACGTCATTGGCCGTGGGCGCGCCCGGTTTAACGATCACAATTTTAAAGAGATACCGAACTCGGACAAGTATATCGGCATTGTTTCTGAGAAACATTTGAGTTGTTTCTGTTTGTTTTAAATGAGCGCGATTTGCCGCTGATTGACACTTATTTGCATGGGCGCCGATACTTACGTAATACCTATTCATCAGGGGGGGATGAATGAATAGATCATCCCCCCTGATGAATGGGTATCAATTACAGATCGACGCCCATGCTTATTTGTACTGATGATTTCATTTCAACAAGTCATCTTGACGTTTTTTTTTTTTTTAAAGCGTAGGCCATCTAAACAAATAATTTATAATCAGCACTGACGTATGAATGCATGTGCGTATGTGGATTGTTTCATTATTCTTGTTTATCTTTTCCTAACGGTCCTGTCTTGTCGAAAGTGCACAAGTCAACTCAAAGGAAGTCCAAGGTGGCTATATATATATCATGGAGACCTCATCTGTCTTACTTTTGCTTAGATGTGGTAATATTTAGAATATTTTGTTGTTTGCTACCAAAATAATTTCTTCACATCGGGATTTCATATTAAGGCCTCCGTACGGTATACGATTTTAAAAATAAAGGAAGCTTTCGAGGTCATTTCTTGCTAAATTAAAATTCAGCTGCTAGTGTTCCACGGAGTATAGCTTTAATTTATTTTCCTTAGGCTTTGCTCACGTAGACTGGTACTTCCCGCCCCCGCCCTCCCGAGGTATAACCTTGACATTGTCAAGCCGATCAACCCCTCAAAATGCGCAATAAGTACTCTACGATACACCCCCTCTCTCCCTCCCTTTTCCCCTCCTTATCTTTCTACCCCCTCCCCGTTATCTATATATATATCTCTCTCTCTCTCCTCGTTTTCTTCTTACTCCCTTCTTCACTCCCCTTCTTTGTCATATTTCTCTTCCCATCCCCTCTCCCCATCATCTACACCCTTCCATTATCTCGTCTCTCGTACATGTGTCCCCCTCTTTCTCTCATCTCCCCGACCTCTCCACCCCTTTTCATGCCTTTAATTCTTTCGACACGCGTACATGTATTACCCCTCTCCCTTTCACAACCCCTCCTCTCCACCCCCTTTCATCTTCTCATCTCTCGTATCCCCCCTCTCCATCTCCCCCCTCTCCATCTTCATCCCTTTCCTTCTCTCGTCTCTCACAGATGCATAACATGTGTACCCCCTCCCCTCTCCCTTTCACATCCCCTATCTCCTCTTCACTTCATTCTCTCGTCTCTCGTATGCGTATCATTTCTCCCTCCCATCTCTCCCTACCTCTCCACCCCTTTCATCGCACGCACCCCCCGCCCCCCCCCCCCCTTAATTCAGAAAGGTCCACCTTTTGTCGGTCTCGGGTCCACTTTTTATCGGTCCCGGCCATCTAAACCAGAGGTATTGGGCAACAATTGGTCTTGTTGTCGTGTCCCCCCCCCCCCATTCCCGCTTACGCAACTAAACCCGTGGTCTTGGTCTCGGCCCAGAAGTTTTTTGGCAACGGACACTCTCCCCCACTCCTCCCCCCCCCCCCCCCCCCCCACCCCCGCTTACACAACTCAGCCAGTGGTCTCGGCCACGATCGGTCTCGGTCCCGATTTGGAAATTACGCGTTTCCCCTTGGAAAATCCTGGCTACGGGCCTGTGTGTACCCCCACACCCTTCCATCCCCACTCCCGGGTTCCACTCACTCTCCACCCCTGTCATTCTCTCGTCTCTCGTACACGTGCCCCTCCCCCTCTCACACCCCTCCCTCTCAACCCCTTCCATTCTCCCGTCTCTCGTACACGTGCCCCCTCCCCCTCTCCCACCCCCTCCCTCTCCACCCCTGTCATTCTCTCGTCTCTCGTACACGTGCCCCCTCCCCCTCTCCCACCCCTCCCTCTCAACCCCTTCCATTCTCTCGTCTCTCGTATACGTACATGGCGTATTAATAAGGGCCACACTCGAGCTCTTTAAAGAAATGTATTTCCTGTATTTTTTCATTGATAAATTCGATAATTATATTTATGTTTTGAAATTCTAAATTCAGCAGCTATATTAATTAGACTAGATTTTATTTATGCCATTCACCGACGTAGGTTGAGTCCGCTTGTGTTTTTTTCTCACAGAGGCTCAGACTCAAACATGCACTTAGTATATATTTAAAGCCGAAATAGCAGTATTGGGAAACGCCTCACACACAAAAAAAATTAAACATATGCTTTTATCACTTACCATGTGAAAGAATATAATTATCATAACCTGTCAATGTAAAGATATCGACAAACACTGCTTTGAAATGGATTATTTGAGCAATCAAATGCTTAAAATAAAAAAAAAGTCTTATTACCATAGATTCTATTCTATCTTGTACATGTGTTCCCCTTCCCCTCCTCCGCATTCGAACGAGCGTGTAGCCGCGATGGAGAATTGGGCGAACGGGCGTTGAATTTATAGGCCCAATATATCAGCGGCGTGCATTGAAGTTTTAACTGATATTTCTGCATTTAACAATACAAAGGGTCGGATTTTTCCACTCAAGCCCTTGTTTGAAATACTATTTCAACAATATTGATAAATTAGTTTTGGCCAATATTGATGCTTCGGTAACTTTCCCAATACTGTGATAAATGGCTTTAACCTACCGTACGTCAGTGAGGGGCTAAAATACAATCAATATTATTGTTGCTTCTCATCAAGCTACTGATTACCGTACTATATCCTTTCTTCTATTGAAAGTTGTTTTTCTCGTATCCTGGGCGTGTTTCACAAACATCCCAAGTCGAATTTTACACTAAGATGGACTTAAAAATTATGGAAAGCCATTTGTAGCTTCGAGTTAAGACATAGTCAAGAGCCCAAAATGCGAATATTTGAAACTGTCAACAAAATGTATATCAATAACTTGAAGTCTCTTTGGTCAAAGAAAATGTAAATGATTTTTATCAACATTTCAGACCTGTTTAAAGAACTCGTTTAACAATTTAACAAACGAAACTAATGGCTTTCCATAATGTTTAAGTCCAATTTATAGTGATAAATCGACTTGGGATCTTTGTGAAACACCCCCTAGAAATATAATAACATTCCGCATTATCTATTTCCATTTTCGATTCTTAGACTTCCATATACCCTTAATCAAGGTTGCACTCAATATAAATGTATCTAAACTCTCTCGTAATAAACTAGAACACGAACTACGTATGTACATTGTAAGAAGGGATTTGATCAGCATAATTATTGGGAATGTTTTTTTGTTTTCTTCACTCGAACTGAATTAATGATAAGTATAAAAGTAAAGAAAAACAAGGAGAAAGGAAAGAGAGAGGGGGATAAGGATGACATTGAGAATGTCGACGCATCGGCATCTGGGGGTACTTATACAGGGTGGCCCCCCAAAAAACGGAACGGGGCACTTCCCAAAATAAAGTAACAAAATGATTATGTCCATAGGATATATAGGGTGTCTTTTCAAATGAAAAGCGATACAAAGAACAGTAATTTTGTTCGTGTATTTTTTGTTTTAGGGCGCGGCTGTGAGTGACACCATGTCAGGTTCCCTTTTTTGTCAATTTTTATCAAGTCAGTGCTTGATAAATCGCACTTACTGCCCGTCATAGCTGTATCGAACAAAAAGCAATACGCACGCCATTGTTAGTGTGCATTCAGATGTGTGCCGAGAGAATGGGCATAGTTGCTCGATGCTATGAAAGGCAGGACGTGCGATTTATCCGGCAGTGACTTGGTAAAAAATGGCAAAAATGCAGCCCCCAGGAGTTTTGAAAACTGCCATATTCGGGCAACACCTTGTCATATTCTGGCAAAACCATGTCTCGGGCAAAACCATGTCATATTCGGGCAGATCCATGTCATATTCGGGCAAAACCATGTCATATTCGGGCAAAACCATGTCATATTCGGGCAGATCCATGACATATTCGGGCAGATCCATGTCATATTCGGGCAGATCCATGTCATATTCGGGCAAAACCATGTCATAGTCTGGCAAAACCATGTCATATTCGAGCAAAACCATGTCATATTCGAGCAAAACCATGACATATAAGGGCAAATCCATGTCATATTCTGGCAAAACCATGTCATATTCGGGCAAAACCATGTCATATTCGGGTAGATCCATGTCAGATTCGGGTAGATTCATGTCAGATTCGGGCAAAACCATGTCATATTCGGACAAACTCATGTAAAATTCGGGTAAACTCATGTCATTTTTAGGCCAATATAACGTCATTTTCCGGAAAACCATCCAAAACATAACATTTTCGGGCATCAAAGAGGTGAGGACCCTTACATTTTTTTTATATTTTGCTTGTCAGGTGAAAAGGCGGGAATTATAATTATTCGGGCAAAAGGCCTTAGCCCCCGCCCCCTTTAAGCCTATTTTGGGGGAATGGTCTTTTGTATCATGTTTATTGACAATTTGTAATAATTCAGCTGTTTTAGAATGATATCGTACATACATGATAACACTTAATAATGATTAATACAATACATAATTGATTTTTTTTAAAGATCTGATATTTGACGAAAGAAATATACACTTTTATATATTTATTATTTTCAACGATTGAATATATGATAGTTTCTTTGAACATATTATTTTCATTCAAAAATAAAAATTAATCTGACTTCATGAACAATTAATTGATTTAAAAATAAAAGCAGTTTGCGAGTTGATTCTTCTTTCTTTATTTCTTTCTGAGTGGGCTGTACAAGAACTTCAATTAATTGTTCATGAAGTCAGATTAATTTTAATTTTGAATGAAAATAATATGTTCAAAGAAACTATCATATATTCAATCGTTGAAAATAATAAATATATAAAATTGTATATTATTTTCTTTCGTCAAATATCAGATCTAAAAATAAAAATCAATTATGTATTGTATTAATCATTATTAAAGGGGTAGTTTAGTTTTGGTAAGGCTGAACTTTAGTAACCAAACCTGGACAGTAACATTATAAACTAATAGTTATTACTCCACCATGCTCGAAAGGTATACAAAATTAAAAACGACTAAGTAAAAAGCATGTTATCATTCAAAAAGAGTCATTAAAACACAAGAGGGCGCTTTCTAAAAAGGCATTGGTTTCAACCATTTTTCATACAAAATAATGCATGTGATGTTCTATTGAAATAATGATTAAGTAGATAGATCATCAACAACTATTTACAAAACGCTTTTGAAAAATTTTGAAAAAGTGTAAGCATTTTTTTTATTTTTTGAAAAAATCATCTAATTATTTGGGCCCCAAATAATTATAAGATCAAATACATTTATTGATATTTCAGCCGTTTCTGGACCGATTTTGACCAAATAAAGTTTATTCTACCATTGAAATTGCATCTTCTCTGAAATTCGACACTCAGTTTTTCATTATCTCACAAAAAAATTGTGATGTGCAGCGCCCTCTCTACCAAAACTAAACTACCCCTTTAAGTGTTATCATGTATGAAATAAAGAAAGAAGAATCAACTCGCAAACTGCTTTTATTTTTAAATAACGAATTCAGGGCCTGGTATATCTCAAAAGATGAAAGGTGGCCTAAAAGATACACGCACACACACACACACACACACACACACACACACACCCACACACACACACACACACACACACACACACACACACACACACACACACACACACACACACACACACACACACTCACACACACACACATCGCATCACAATTTAGTTTCTCTTAATAACACGATTTCTGTCAAACTTGTAGCCCGGTACACAGTAAGAAAGAAAGGTTGATAAATGGTGCAAAGTAACGGAATAGGGTGCAGACTTGGCAAAGGATTAAAGTTGCACCATATTATGCACCTATAAAGGTGCATTTTGCTAAAGTGCAAAGTCGCACCTTCCTTAGTCTTGTTCCTATACCATGGTCCTACTACACGCATGTTTTTATATACTCCTCTATTAATACACGATTCGTAAACTCTATGTAAATCATCACACATATCTCACACTATTATGAGTGTATAGTCTTATGGTTTAAATGAATATGTGCCAATTTTATTTTCATATAATCTTTAAATGAATAAAAT
Source organism: Echinarachnius parma (assembly GCA_037951105.1). NCBI lineage: Eukaryota > Metazoa > Echinodermata > Echinoidea > Clypeasteroida > Echinarachniidae > Echinarachnius > Echinarachnius parma. The sequence goes on from JBAMJV010003397.1 coordinate 121,393, forward strand.
GGGTCTGTAAATTAAACTACGGCCACAGCAAGGCTATCAACCAATTACAGGGTCCGAGAGAAACAATTCACTTACAGAGAGAAAACAACATATATTTTGTGTTTAAATGAAATTGTTTTGATTTACATCACTCCTCTATGACTTCTTGTGTAAAGATAATAGCTCTTTATGCATGCAGGGATTTGTAAAACAGATAAATTGGAAATAACATAATATGAAAATAGTTCTCATTCACACGTAGATTCGTTACAGCCCCTCTGATTGGTCATTTGCTTGATAAGCTACCAAGCGAGAATCAAACAGAGATAATAAATATAGCTAACAAATAGTTAATAATTTAGTTGGGGAGAGAATACATTTTAGAAGTGGTTTGACAGGTAGGTATGTATTCGCTGACGCATCCCTATTTGGGACATTGGGAAATACAGTACAATGTGTTTATCCATGGGTTTATCTATACCCCGGCCACGGGAGACAGAATGAGTGGGCGTGGGGAGGGGTGGGATCGGCCGGGGTGGGGGTGAAGGGATAATACAGATCAAATCAGATACGCAATTGCACCTTGCCACCCGGTATGGTGTAGACTGTTGTGTATACGTCACTGGATTTCACCCACGATTTCTGTGAAAATTATAGCCCAGTAGCTAAAACATAGTTAATAAATAATTTAGTTGGGGAGAGAAAATGAAAGGGAGTATGAGTGAAAGAAAGGGTTGAGGGTGGGTCATGGATGGGAGGGGGGAAAGGGGGAGGGGAATAGGGGAGAGGGGGAGAGGTGAGGAGAAGGGAGGGGTGGGGAGAGGGGGGGGGGTAACGGTGAGAAAAGAAAAGGGAGTTTGAGAACTGGAGGGGAGTGGGTTCGCTGATGGAGGGGAATAGGGAGGGAGAAAGGGGGAGAGGGAGAGAAGGGAGGGGGTGGGGGAGAGCGGGAAAGAATAGAGAAAAGAAAAGGGAGGGTGAGGGGAGGGGATCGAGAGGGTGACGGGGCGGGGGAGGGGATCGAGAGGGTGACGGGGCGGGGGAGGGGGTCATTGATGGGAGGGGAAGAAGGGAGGGGAAAAGAGAAGAAAAGTGGGAAGGGACAGGGGGTGGGGAAAGGGGAATGGAAAGGGGATGGGGCATAAGAGGCTAAGAGCACTCAGACAGAGCGGGGGAGGGGAGATTAGTAGCGAGGGGGCAAGGCAAGCGCACTATCATGACTATAGGCCTACTGGCAAAGTTATACCCGGATCGTTCAGGCCGGGTGGTGTTGCTGTACCCTATTCGCGCAGGCTTCCGTTGCAGCTACAAACACACTCAACTTGCAAACTCACAAACGCACACACACGGCGGGGTTTGCCATTTCTCACTCCGCACTCGCTCCCTCGATCACTTTACTCACTCAACTCAGTTCATTGATCATTTTGGTTCCAGACGCACCGGTCCACGAATTTCGGATAGTTTCGTTCGCTCCCGGAGAAGAGTGTTTCATTCAGAAGAAACCAACATATATATATTATTTATTCTCATCATTCTCATCCTAACTTGGTTTTGTTTGTCTTCTTTTTTTGAATGAGATCGATACAAATTTCTCCGCGCTAATTGGAATCTTTCGCTGGGACTGAGTTGGTGCAACTTTTCTTTAGTCCGTTTCGTGAATAAGAGAGGCACATTATTTTTAACTTTCTTCTTGGAGTTGAATTAAGATTTTACAAGTGAGAAAGAGACAGCGACTTTTAAAAAAATCAGCGACGGTTGGTTTCCAATCCAGCAGTTTCCAGTGGATAATTACAACAAAATAATCCAGCCTGATTGAGCCTTGATCTACACCGACCAGCAGAAGAAAAGGTTTTACCCACTAATAATTTGTCGAAGTTTTGTGACAAAGTTCGCCATCATGCAACTTCTCTTAGTGATCACCGTTCTCATAGCCGTTGTCTCCGGAGTAACGAGCAGGTAGATAATCATCATTTTTTTTAAATTTAAATTTGCTATAATTTCTTTCTCCCTTTTCGGGGGTTATAGTTTCTCAACAGCATGCATATTTTCTTATTCCTTTGATGAGTAAAGCTTTATTCTTTATATATACCCTAATATTTTCTTAATACAGTTTCCTACCCCCTATTAAAAGGATTATGTAATATACCTCGTTAAAATTGATTGCTCTCTCAAGTTTGGCTAAATCTAGGTAGCCTACAAATTTGCTTGGTGACTTTTTTGACTGATCGCGAATGATGAAGAGTGACATAATTATAACTTGGTATTATATTGATTAATTGATAATTCGATGTTTCGTTGATAGAATACTTATGATTGATCGAGTGATCGGATATCGATTAACAGAGTGATTGATATAATAATACGAATGGAAACATTCTTACCTATTAAGCTAAACTACTTTCCCAATGTTGCTGTAAAAAAAGAGAAGGAAGGAAAACAGGACGCAATAAACTGCAGCCAAGTATAGTAGCAGCATAAACATAAAAGTTCTTTATGACGCCGGTAATAAGTAATGTATTAATTGTCTAGAACTTTATTTATCTTTGTTTCCGTAGCGGCGCGAGGTTATTAAGTCCTTCTGGTAGTAAGAAATTTAGTGAAAGTGAAAGGAAAATGTTTGGTCTGTTTTGGCCCTAATATAGTGTAGTTCAATTTACATGATATAAAATGGTCAGCTCTGATTTTCGCTGCGTGTATAACTAAAATAATAAAAGTTGTCAGTGGAACCCATACATTATTCATCCGTAGTGTCTATATCTTTTATCAAATTTGATATCGGCGCGGATAATTTTTGTTTATTATAATTATTAAGAACGTCGGATTTCTTGTTGAATTATAAACTAGATAAAGTGGGGTTTATGTATACGGGCCCTGACTACCGTATTATAGTCATGGTTAATTAAATGACTAATTGTTTCTATGTGCGGTCAGTGCACCGCCGGGATATGACTTTATTAGTTAATTAATATATCCAAACATGACCACCAGGTTGTATATGGTATAAAACCGGGGACTCGTTTCTTTAGATAGCACTGCCTTTGGCTTATATATGGTATTCTTATTTCGATGCCCTAACTAAATTCAACTCATCGTCTTTGTAGTTATTTGTATTTGAAAGCCTGATATTATTTTGTAACCGAATTTCACACATATTATTATGAGTAAATCGTATTATGTTTTGCCCTAAAACGTTAATTTCTCCATTGCTTGGAACACCGATTTAGGCCTATACAAAATGACCCTGACAAAAAACGAAACCAGAGTTTGATGGTTAATTTCTCAATTAATGATTAAGAAATGTTTGTCAGAATTTCACACATTACTGGAAAGCTCATTATTCTTGTCCTTCATTTGACACCATAAAAATCATCAAAACATCATGCATGACTGATTAAAGACAATAACATAGTATAGGAGTATAGGCCTATACAACTCACATGTACTATACTATCTTCGGATAGGTGTGCGTTTGTGGTTCAGTTAAAAAAAAGTATACCTCCTTGGTTCAAGTACTGTACAAAGTAACCGCTTGCCTGTCATCCTGTACTGCAACCTGGTGCGTCATGTGTTATCTCAATGGGAATACCATTAACTCGAAGGCAACGGGTTAACCTCCAAGGTCATACAGCGGAGGATTGCTAGTAATGATTTCATCGGTAAATTGCCCCACTAATCCGCGGACTTCCCCCCGGCCCGGCCCGGTCCACAGACCACACCCTGTTCGATCGGGGCCGGGTGACGCTGCAGCGCGAAAAGGGGGTTAACTTAAAGGGTGCTATGTTGACATGCTTACGCAAAAGAACTAGAAGAAGAAGAAGAAGAAATATGTATTTCTGTGATCAGATATGTCCAATAATAGTAATATATGTAAGAACCGCTCAGTTCAAAATAAGTTTTTGTTACTAGAAACATGGGCGTACCGTAATACCTATTCATCGGGGGGGGGGGGGGATGAATTAATAGATCATCCCCCCTGATGAATAGGTATCAATGGCAGATCTACGCCCATGACTAGATATATACCTTTAAATCTTGACAGCATGATTAAAAACAACTAACAAGACATTTGAACTGGAGTCAAGCGTGTGACCCAACTCATATGCCATACCGTTACATTATTTTCTCAGTCTATGATAATTATTTTCCCATACCTATACATAACAACCTACACCTACATCATGTGTGATGGTTATAGCCCGGTCACATATCACCGGATTGCGTAAACGGATGCATGCCCGACGGAGAGCAACATTTTCAATCCGTTCGTAATTTAATTGTTTAAATGTCTCTATTCGTCGGGCGTCCATTTACACTATCCGGCGATATGTGACCGGGCCTTTATTATCGAATAGAAACCACGGACCGCGAACGACATTGGCTTCCTAATCTACAGGAAATTAATTTGTGATCACATTTAAAGATATACTAAAGAGGAATAGGGCTAGACCATTGTCTGCTGTATGTATGCATGAAGAGGTTAGATCGTTTAATTGTGCATGCACATGTCAACAAATTCACTAAAACATAATGTGTTTTTGTTATTAATGCAAAATAATTAGTATACAGGAGGAGGTCAGAGCGCGGTTAACCGTGTTCACAGCAGTTGTTCAGGGTTCACGCTCTCGGTGCCATGATGTCATGATAACTCACTCTCAAACTTAAATTGCACTTCAAGAATGCCTGTATTTACGCGGGTTGAATCTTGTTTGTTCATTATTAAAAGCGAAAAATATTATAGGGGTTGACGGACCCTGAGTTTATAGTGTAAATAACAAACACCTTGACCGCGCCACTTCCGTTTCTTCTGGGTTACGATTCTATCGAGACCCTAAACCCATGCCCAGCCTCCCCATCTCTCTAAACTAAACTAAAGCCCCGAACGTCATCATCACATGGGTATTGATGTTATTACCTAAACCCATTCCCACCTGAAAACAATATTCGACACCCATCCCTGTCCCTAAGCTCACCCCTCCCCCTCCTCTATTATCGCGTCACAATTTACAGGGTTTGTACGTACCCCTCACCGTCTGAAAATTACTCGGTATAACTGGGCACATGATGGGTATAAACATTATTTTCACATGAGCCCCACTTTAAAACAAAAAAATATATCCCACACCCATCATATCATGACTGATCACACGGGTAATTCTCCCCTTGGCTTCCCCATCATTACATAATTGACCCTAGTTATCTCCCATTTCCTCTTTACAATCCGATATATCATGTTCACTTCGCAAGGGTATTACAGATTATCACCCCTCCCCCGCCCGAAAACTTGACCCTAAAGGATCTCCCCCTTCCCTCTCTAAACTCATATCCGATCACACGGTAAAAAAATGATTATTGTTACCCCTCTCTAGACTCTACGTTCAAGCTTGACCCAGGGAATGCTTGACCCCTAAGATGCGCTTCCCCTCTCTACAGTCCGGACCAATATCAATGACCATGATGACTACCATGACTACTGGGCCCCGTTGCAGAAAGAGATACAATCGATTGTTATTAATTCATTGTAAGTCAGATCATGTGTTCTAAATGCGCAAATCTGATTTGGTTGAAGCGCGCACATTTTCTGATTTACATTTACAATTTATTGTAACTTAGAATCAATTGTATCTCTTTCTGCAACGGGGCCCTGGTCTTACCTATTATTATGCACACAGCCCTGGGCTTCACACAGCCCTGGGCTTACAGCAAAGCCCGACTTCATGATGCACTTTTTTTTTAAAGCTGACAAGTTCCTTTATTGGGACAACCCCGGGACAACCCTTAGTTTGAAATCTGATCCGCAAGGTATCACCGCAGGTTTTTAAAAACTATTTTATTGAAGAAGAAGAAGAAGAAGAAGAAGATCAAGAAAGCCGCAGCAGTCAGTGCGGGAAGGTGATGAAAATCATATAAATCCTCCACGATCTTGTAGAAAAATAAACCTCTAGGGCAGGGTCCTCAAAAGTTAGACGGGGTCAGATCGCAAAGACTAGTCTAGCTGATTTAAAGGGATCCATTGATTTTGGGTCCTAATACATGTACCTTTAAAAAGAAAATAATTGGTGATGGCTAGACTACTATAAGACTGATTAAACAATCATGTATTTATGTCAGAGATACCAACGAAGATTAAGCTTCTCACAATTATTCAAAATCCAGCATTGTATGTCACGCGTCCCATAGTGGATTATAGGGGTATCATTATATTTATAGCACAATTTACAATCCAACTACAAAAGCAATTTCTACATTTTCTAAACCGATTTTCGTAATCTGCCTTTTCACTGAGTGATTGCGAAATGGAATCACGATATAATTTATATTCTCTACGTTTAATCCGTTTTTTGTGTGTTAATAATGAAAACCCTTATACACTTACATAGTCGATCTACTGACACAGACCAACACTCAACATTTGAGAGGAATAAGGGATCGCATAACCCCTTGTTCATTCTCGTTATGTTACCGTATAATCCGCAATCATTATGAGACCTCACACACTTCTACATAAGAAAAAAGTCTATAATGATTATTTTGGGTTCATGATTCTCCCACTTGAATAATACCGTGCAGTTATGGCCCGGTCAGATATCAACGGACATCGGAAACGTATGCCCAACGAATAGACAATTTGCGAAATTAAATTATCCGGTGATGAAAGTCGTCTCCATTGCTTCATGTACAAAACATAGAACAACGTACATCACCGGACAAGGAACGGACAAGAAACGTATAGAACGGATGGAAAATTTAGCTCTCCGTTTGACATCCGTTTGCGCAATCCGTTGATATGTGACCGGGCTATTATATAGTACCTTTAAAAAGTTTGACTGGCTGTATCATTTAACTTTCATCATGTGCTACCCACCTGAGCATGCAGACACGATCAGACTGAGACGTAGCGTGATGTGGGGGGGGGGGGGGGGGGGGGGTGGTGTACACAAATTGTTGGGGGGGCAACTACAGTATAATTATGTATTCCTTTATTTTCTCAAAAAGATTTCGATTATGTTTTGTATTACTTTGCCTCAAATAACTTATTAGGGCACGTGTCCCCCCCACTCACCCCACTCACCCCCCCCCCCCCCCCCCCCCACCCAACGGTGCTACGCCACTGGGTAGGAACACTTGACTGTGAGCAAGGTGAACAAATCGGTCAAAAAAGGAGTTTGTATTTGTAGCAAGAGATTTAGATCCCCGACTGGGATTACATATTTTCATAACTGCACGTGGCCTGCATGGGGGAGAGCCCGGTGAGGCGGTTTGGAAATTGAAACACAGTTTCAATGTCAGGCTTCTGTGAAAAAAAGGTGGACAAAAAATGGTCCAAGAGGTTAGAAGGTAAGAACAGAACCCCGACTGGGAATAAACACTGCTATGATTGTTGAGAAGTAATAATGTACAGTTTCGAAGTCAGGCTTTGGATGTGGACAAGGTGAACAAAATATTGTTTGTCAAAGTGGTTGGAAAATAGAAACCGATTTTTTGTAAAATGTCCAACTGGGCATATAAATATTGTGGAGCGGGAAGTTGGAAATTGATACTGTTTATATTACCCAAACTCTGGATGGGAAAAGGGGGAACATAATTGTTCGAATAAAAGGTTTCAAGACATCAGTAGAAACAAACAGCACCAACTGGGTGTAAACATAGTCATGCTAGTTTGGAGGAAAGTGAAACATTTATGTTAGTCGCTGGAACAAAATGATTGGTCAAAGATGTTGCCAAAACAAAACTCTAACCGTGAAATAAACAAGCATTATTTATTTTGCGGAACTGAGAGTGCAACAAAATGTTATATTTGTATACACCCATACAGTAACTTGCATCGGGCTTTGAATAAATACATGGTGAACAAATTGGTCAAATACAAAGTATTACAAACAAATTTCCAACCGATTATAAACAAGACCTGTGGATGTCAAAAATGTAAAACAAAAAAAAAATGGTCAAAAAGGTTACAGAACTCCAACCGGGATAAAACAGTATGGTGGAGAGTAGTAGTAGAGTGCTTGAAAAGTTAAAAGGTTACTGTGTCTGGTATTGGTCATGTGTATGTGTAAAAAGGTTGTCGTCTGCTAACGCAGTAACGCTAAATCATGGTGAAAAGTTATGGCAGAATAATAGTGTCAATATCATATACACACGTATTATTAATCAATGCGCTGCTATATCAACAATTGTCCTTTTTTAAATACAGACCTGTCACGCATTAAGAAAGAAAACGAACACACAAGTGCACTATAAATTACCAATTACCAACTGATTGTAGTGATTATGCTATATAGCAAACCCATGATCAGAATAAACATTATAATTGTTGCGCTTAAAATCTGAAAGTAATTTTACAGACCCCCCTGCCACATGCCTGCACCGCTTTATTAAAGTTGCCTTGCCACTAATTGTTATTTGTAATTGTAACAGAAAATGTGGAAATGTATAATTGCCCGAATGATTGCAGCCTAAATAACGCTAAATGTGAAAGTTCACAATCATTCCCAGACTCAGACTGCAATATGTACACATGTTGCATGCATGTATGTTTGTTTTCATTTTTTGATTCCTGGAGATCATAAAGACAAAAATAATCAAATTTTGATATGGGGGCGACAAAAAAAAACATGAATAACATTTTCATGTCTGTTTTTTAACCCCAAAATAATAATAGACACATGCACGGGTGGAGAAGAAGTCACACACGTACATAATTCATCCATGAGCTATCCATTTCCTCTGCAGATTTGTTTTGATATTTGTACGTCTAGGGCTCGGGGGCCATGACCCTAGGTAGAACCCTGTAAGGCGTAGCCAGTATTAACTCAGACCCCGGTGATCGAGGGAGGGAGGGGGGGGGGGTGGGTTGTATAAATTTGTATTTCAAATGTTTTGTTTGAAGGGTACGTAGGGGGGATAATACTTTTCATCTACATAACTGTAGGTGGGCCAGGAGGGGATGGGGTGGGGATGGGGGGTGGGGGGGGGGGGGGGGGTATCTCTCATAGCCTTCTTAGTTGTATCACTGATATGTAGTATACCAAGATTTATCTGCAATCCCGTCAATCGAAGAGGCTTAGAGTTGTCTAGTCCCTAGTCTAATATATCGTGTAGTTTTTTTCTCTTCTCTCTGTCTGTCTGTCGGTCTACTATCTCCCTCCTCCTCACTTTCTAAATGTATACTCTCTCCTCCTGTCTCTATTTCTAGCGGCTTTGCTAGAAATCTTTTCATTTCAGATGTTCAGCCCCGTAATGCCCCGTCCAATCATGTCAGTTCTGTCTGTGTCGACATACATGAAGAGCCGAATTCCAAAAGGCGCTAACTCAAATTGTTATCAACATTTAGTTAACGTTATGAATGCAATAATTAGCTAAATAAACAAAATATCCAATCGAAGCCGAAATATTGAACACTTAATTGTTATATTCCCATAGGCGTGTGCACGGAATCGAAGAGACAAATGTGATTTTCTCTAAAGTTAATGAAGTGGATTTAGCGCCCTTTTGAATTAAGCTCTTCATAATTCTGGTACCTACCGCGGTACATGTTACGGCCTCCTAAAATAGAGTGTTTATCAGTTGTCCCCATATTTGATATTTACAACGATTCCAAAATGAGTTTGCACGATGTTGTCGTTCAAAAAATAACCCACAGTTAACAGGAAAAACATATCTGATTGATTCGGAATTATGTTTATATCGACTAATGTTTATTTTGGAAAAATAAAATCGATGTTAGGTGTCACTTAAATTGGTAAAACAAATAGACTTGAATTGGAAAAAATACGAGAGACATGGTTAGTACAGCCGAAGAATGAAAAAGGGATCATGAATTTATACGAGAGATCTTTAAAATCATGTTAAACCAAAAAGTAATGATAATGTATTTTGTTAAAAACAAATTTCGTTATAATATTTGAGAAATAATAATAAATCTGGGTTACATGGAGTTTTTAATGCTTTTTTAAAAGTACTGAACCGGGGTTATATGTATACGTATTGTATATTGGTTATCATGGCTAAACCAGGGATACACTCTTATCTCATATCCCTTGTTAAACGTGTGAATGCGATGTAATGTATATTATGTGAATTGTGAAGTAGGTATCCTGTACGAGCAAACACAAAATCTATATGACATGCGAGATGAGAACATCCGAAATTTTGAAACAAGTGCCAGACGGTGGCGAGGGTAAGGAATAGGAGATGTGTAATTATACATCGGGGAAAGCGCCCCCCCCCCCCTCCACTCCACCCCTCACTTGGCCCCCTACTCCGCTCCCCGCCCTTCCAGGCCATAAAGGGTGCAAATTAAACGTGAGTCAGCACTATGTCTATACTCTATACATCTGGCATACCGCATATAAGCTATATATACCAGTATGATAAATAGGTCCGAACAAAATTATTATTTTCCTTTACCAATGGTTTTTACGCTCATTTTGTGACACTTCGTGACACTTCGTTTCGTTTTATGGTGAAGTTTAAATGTCATGCTTTGATATAATTAAGGGAGATGCTATTATTATTATCAAACTAATACGGAAACATTTTTGTGCGCACGCTGAATTGAAAAGAGTTATTAACTTCTCGTGTATTATGTAAAGTGTCTGAGTCATGTATATGAAATACACCCACGATCAATGTTCTCATACTTTCTCAAAAATGTTATCTGCTAGACATGCTAGATAGAAATTAAGTTATAGCTCTATTTATATCGCAACGGTATACTAAGTTCATTATCGGAGAATGGAGGTGGGGTACTATCTATAGTAGCTGACTGCAGCGATGAAATCAGCTCCTTTTTTGTTTATAATGTTGCATAAACATTTTATTTATAAGTTCCGCTCCGGAAGGAGGGGCCAACGACGGCGATGAGGTCGAAGAGAAAAAAAAAACGTACGGGGTTCGGTTTTCATATTTCCTCTTCTGACACGTGACATGCACTGATGAGAATGTTACTAAATATTACATGTTCACATGTTCAGTTCAGGCGCTTTCATTTTCATCCCACGCAGAACACTAATTTGGTTTGACCCCTCTAACTCTATCACGTGTACCTATATGTGTACTAGGCCCATCGATATACAAATATGACTATAATAGGCCCCGCTGCAGAAAGGGTTGCGATCGTTTGTAAAGTTGCAGTTAATTGCAAGTCAACAAAATATTCACATTTTAACTAATTGGATTTGCGCATTTAGTCACCAGGGCCCCGTTGCAGAAAGAGTTGCAAGCGATTATAAAGTTGCGATTAATTCAATTTAAAGTCAGAACATGAGACTTAGTGCGCAAACTATGATCGGCTAAAATAATGTTTTCTGGCTTGCAATTAATTGCAATTTTACAATCGATTGCAACACTTTCTGCAACGGGACACTGATCTAGGTGTGTTGCACAAATAGTTACAATCATTATTGTAAAGTTAAGATTTATCGCAAGTTCAAACATATTATGCACATTTGAATTAATCAGATTGGCGCATGATCACATGAGTCACATGATCTGACTTGCAATTAATTGCAACTTTACAATCGATTGCAACTCTTTCTGCAGCGGGGCACTGGGGGTGTTTCACAAAAATACTAAGTTGATCTTCTGGTAAGTAAAGCCATTTATAGCCCTGGAATAAATTACATTAAACAACATTTTTTTACACTTTTCACAAATTTTACATCAAGAACATAAAATTCATTTGATTATAATATATGAATCAATATGTTATGCCTTTTAAAAGAACTTTTACAAACATTTTTTCAATGAAACTAACGGCTTTCCAAAATGTTTAAGAGTTCAGTTCAACTTAGGATCTTTGTGAAACACCCCCCCCCCCCCCCTCCCCCCCAGATCTAGAAGTACTTTTACGGGTCGCCATAGTAACGAGTTAGGGTTAGGGTTATCATTTCACTCGAGAGGAACATGAGGAAGGGGGTGTGAAGGACCAAGGGGGGAAGGGAAGGGGGTATTCTTGCCCCCCCCCCCCATATATCCGTAACATGCTCGTCCCTGGGAGAATTACCAAGGGGGAAATTCGGTTTTCACGGAGATTTCTTGTTTTTCACTCTCATGTACGTTCTCCTCCCCTGTAGTATTAGTCCTTGGCATTATCGGCGGATCATACACTGACGCACATCCTCCCTGTGGAGTAATATTTGTGGGTGATTTTTTTTAATGTTGTATTTAAATGTTGGCTGTTGCAGAATTAAGCAAATCTTAAAGGGATCTAGTAACTTTTTTGACATGTGCACAAAGTGACGAATGGTTGATACAATGTATATATTGTTGTTATCTGATATGTCCACTTGGTATTGTGTGAAAATTTCAAATGAAATGGATGGTATATATGGCCGAGTAATGAGCGAAACTGCAAAGTGATATTCACTAACTCATTGCACTGACTTTGTACACGGTGACGACTATCCAGTGGATAGTTTAACATCTGAATCCTTCAATCGTAAATATCTTTCTAACGGAAGGGAAATTCGAAAAACCGAAACATGTCCCATGCTTCTATTGTTAATACGAATACAACAATGTATTAGGGAACCGCTAAAATTCCGATTCGATTTTGAGGGTTCGGACAATGTTACTAGATCCCTTTAACCATTTAACTTGGTGGTTAATATACTTCTTGTTCAGTTTCTGAAAAATTACTGCAAGAAACAATAAAGCTTGCACTGGCGCATTATGAATGCACATGGCATGAGTTTCAGGTAAAACGAGGGTGCATATATTGTGGCTTCTCGAAAATGTTTATGCTATATTTTGCGACCCTTTCTTCGGATGAATGTCATTTGTTTAATGTCATGCTTTGACATAGAACGTGAATATTACTTTTTTTGAAATATAAAAAAAAAAAAAAATATCATGATTGATCTATTATTTTTGTATCGACTATTAATATATATGCAACAATATTTAACTAGTGGATTAAGTGATCTGATTATAGGCTTAACTTGTGTATTTAAACGCATCATACAATGATTAACGCTCTCGGTCAAACGAGCGCAACTTGGAAAAGAGTGAGTCAAACATTCCAGGTAGGCATGAGATCTACATGTACTATCTTTCGTATTAAATTTCTGCTTTGACATTTTTATTTCATCTGTAAATCTAGAAATGTGTGGGCAATAATTGATCTTCTTCGATATGACACTAATTTAGTAATAGATATAGCCAAAACTCGTTAGCTAAAGAACTTATTACATTAAAGCTCTGATTCAAAACTGGTTACAATGTGACAAACGCATTTCTTCGTTCGTTCAAATGGTGATGACATTCATATACGTATGCTCGAGTTTCACGATGAAACATAATATGACATCGAGAGATTCTACACGGTAAAGGACATTTTACCTATTTGTGTTTTTTTTTGGAATAAGAATCTTTCAGATCTATCAATTTATTTATCTGATATCAAAATTCAGTCAGTGCCATTTAAAAATAAATGCTGTATATACGTAATGCAAACTATGAGCATGTATACCAATAAGAGCAATTTGTATATTAAACTTGTAACATGAGAGTAACTAAGAATGAAAAGAAGACTTAACGTATGCAAATACAAACAAAATTGTTTCAAACATAAGACAACTGACTAGAAGTACCGTATATGAAATAAATTAATAAAGAGCAAAGAAAATGAAATGGTGTTTCTCCGGGATTCGAACCCGAGACCTCCAGATTGCTAGACCGGTGCTTTCACAATATCAGCTTCTGACCACTGCGAGCATTGGATACTAAGGGATTTCAGGGACGAACACACCACACCGTCACAGGAGCTTTCTAGCTCAGTCGGTATAACAAAGAGCACCGGTCTGGCATCCGGAGGTCTCTGGTTCGAATCCCAGGATCGAGCGCCATTTTCCTTTCCTCATTTTTTTCATTTATGAAAAAAAAAGAAGGTAAAACACGGAGTAGGTATGCCACATTCTTTTCTTGATTACGTATTAATCATAGTCGATAGTATAATGCATCGAAAGAACTGTCTTGTCATTTCATTCGGGCTATGGGTAATGGGTAGCAGCTGATGGACGATGGCCTTCTTAGCAACCGATAGAGCACACACATCTGGCTTGCCTTACATTGTTTAGAACCACTCTATACCCCTGTATATATGAATGGTCCTTTATGGCTTTGACTTCATACTTTTAGTGGGCCAATCGTTATGGCAGTGAACATAATTATTATGATAAAATAACATTATGAGATTATTCAGTATATATAACATTACAGTTACGTTGTATAATGCCATAATCAACAAGTTACGGAACGTTGGAATAAAAATGCCAGATGATAATTATACAGATTTTGTCAAGGTCGTATTTATTTATGGGATGTATAATAGTATTACAATAATTAAATACGCACCGATATAAATAGATTTGCAAGGCTAGACGGGCTGAAATGAGAGTTAACAACTTAATAAGCGGCGACATGTTACTAAGTATAAATTATACGGCATCATGACGCTAGCTGAATTTTAAATGGCTTGATCATTGGAAAAATCGCTTGTTCTAATTACATCAATGCGCGTTTAATTCGCACCGACATGTCACATCAGCATGATCAACTAGTAGCCAAGCGCCGCGGCTGCCGCTTCGCGACGCCGTGCGAGCGCGCACAGGATCCCGTTTACAGTAATCGCAAATTGCGCTCTGAGTCTTTTCGATGAGCGTATTATCGCACAAATACACGTCGCTCATAGTGCGTAAAAACATATATGTGATTGCCTCATCGAACAGTTTTCCCGTGATCGGGATTTAGAGCACAATATGAATTTAGACGACACAGAATAATTGGAGATTGCATCGACGTCAGGAAAAGTATAGTATGGTACGATTTTGTGATGTTTTGTTTTTTGTGCGTGTAGTTTGTCTTTACTTGTTGAGTCCATGTAATAAACATTTTAAAACGCGTTTCACGGTAATATTTTCGCTTGATAAAGAATTAGAGCTAAGGGGAAACCTAAGGGGGGGGGGGGGGGGGGACGACGGGGGGGGGGGGGGGGGGGACACGTGCCCCTTCATATATTATTATGTGCCCCCGACAGGTGCCAACAGTAATGCGGGGACAATGGACCATGGGAATCTACAAAATCATATCACGGTTAAAGTAAATAAATTCATTTTCGGGCACCTAAAAAGTTTAAGATAAAACAAAAAAAAAACTTTTCAGTGTGCCCCCTCATGAAAATACAAAGCTCCCTGGTACCCCCCCCCCCCCCAGACTACTGGAACAAATCCTAGCTACGCCAATCCCCGTGACGCGTTTAAAAGAACGCTGATTATCGACTGAACGAGAGAAAAGATAAACGTATACCTTTGATGGGATACTAAGGATAGTGACATCTTTAAGACTTTCGGAAAGAGATTCGCAACTTGAGATCATGGGTCTTTGTCCCAAATCCCGCCTCCCTTCTCGAATCGTGCTGTAAATGACATTCTTACGTGCAACGATCGAGCTACTAAGAATTCCCTTCTGTCCTTGGTCATCGGTATTTTGACGCTGACATCGGAACATATCACTTTCAAGAAAAGCTTCCGAAAGTCGTGGCATCATTTTACACAGTATCCAAAAGACATCTGGTATTTCACTGACCCCGGATGCTTATGAGTACGAACAAAAATTCGCACCCCGGATGTGGTCTTCATGGTCTTTGTCGAATGTCCACCAAACGTACTATTATCCCTCTCCCAATCATGTCAATTCTCGCGTGCGGTCCTCTTTTCGTTTTATTTTGCAACCCCATCTCTCACAATTCTATAGCGAACATCTTAAGAAATACTTTGTGAAGTCTTAGTATCATTTTACACAATCATGTATAGCTTTTCTTGGATAGGTTGTCTGTCTGTCTGTCTGTCTGTCTGTCTGTCTGTCTGTCTGTCTGTCTGTCAGACGGAAAGCTCCTTTCTAGGAATTATGCTGATAACTTGAAACTTTTCGCTTGTAACATTTTGTCGTTTTGTGTTATAACATGGTTTAACTCCATCAGCAGTTCAGATCAAATAAAAGTCAAAGGAAAAGTGACCCTGAAGTGTAAAATACAGATGGAGAGGGTGGTGTGGGGTGGGAGGTGGTGGGGGGGGGGGGGGGGGGGGCGGGCTGGGGAGGGATATGTGGAGGGGATATAAAAATAGATGCAAGTATTTCAATCAGGGGGGCAGTCACGTTGATAGGACAAACATTCAGACGACATATGGGGGAGGGGTGTTTCCTCCGTAGCGCCCCCCCCCCCCCCTGAACCACACACCGGACAAAAACAACAACAGGAGGATGTAGATCTGTCATACGCATCAGTACATATGATACATTCAAGTAACTCCCCCATACTATACATCCACATCAATCATGTCAATCTATCTTATTCCCCTTTTTTGTGCAATTTAACCGCTAACGAGTAGAGCACGATTCGAATCTGCCATCAGGCGAGTCGAGACGGCTGGTATAAGATTGATTAAAGAGATATGTTGATCTTTTGCAAATTTATCACAAAACTTTTTTCCTGTATAATATTTTTATGTGGATCAGGGTGGTTATAAAATAGCTTATGCCTGCATTTCTTTGCTTCTTTTTTATTTTTAGAATATCTCAGGAAACTATCGGACACGTTTCATGTGAATTCTGATAACTCTTGCATAACTAAATACAGATTACAATTTTATTTTTTATTTTTAGAGTATTTCAGGAAAATATCGGTCACGTTTTTATTCATGTGAATTATAAATTGTTATGTTCATGATACATGTAGCTAAATACAGATCAACATATCCACGTGTTAATTGCTATACATACAGGTAAGCGGAATAAAAGGAAGACGCAAAGAATTCATTTTTTATATTTAGAGGTATAATTGTATTGCATGTGCAATAAACAATGCTGTAATCAAATGAAGCACAACAGGTTTATATAGTACAAGTAGATATGTCGTATAAGTCGTATATTTGTGCAATACTGTTCTAGACTGCCTATAGAATGATATAATGCAGCTCAAAATGTCACCATCATCATAGCAAGTGATCAGTTCCAACCGACAAAAGAACATCGAAGAAAAGACAATCGAAACCACGGGATTGGGAAGATGATACTGTCTGCAGTCTCAACATGTCCACATTCAGAGAGATATATAGACATGTAAAGTATAGATAACCAAAAGAACATGAAGAAGATAAATGAAGCCCGGGGTGAAAGGGGAGCGAAATAGCGCCAGAATCAGATATGCCTGTTCGAACATCTGTAACCACGCAGTCCTATCATTTTGGCTCAAACCTTTTTTTTAGGGGGTAGCCAGAGTGTCACCCCCTATATAGGTTAATAGGGGAGGGGATGGAGGGGAGGGAAGGGGAGGGAAGGGGAGGGGAGGGGAGGGGAGGGGAGGGGATGGGGAGGGCGGGGGGGGGGGGGGAGGGGAGAGGCAAGGATATAACCATGGGTTATGTGACATTTTGTTCCGATTGAAATTGTTCCGATATGACTTTTGACATCATAGGCTAGCAAAGCTAGGGCTCTAATCATAACTATATAACCTGACACTATATAATTATCCTTCATTATCCTAATCATTATCAAAAACTCTAACCTATGTCCCGAGCCCTAACTTTAACGATAACGTGGGGACTTATACTTTTAGGGATGGGGTGATTTGTGTCACGGATTGAAATTAAATGTTAAGTAGACTATTAGCTTTATTCAATACCCCTGGGAGTGGAGGGGGGGGGGGGGGGGGTGCGGTTATTACGCCCCTCCGTTCTTCCCCCTGGCAAGCAGCTAGGCTGCGTCACATGTAACCACGGTGTCGCATACGCGACGGTCCCTATGTAGCTGTTGATGGGAAAACTTGTCGTGCAACTGAGACCGAGGGAAACTTGAGAAACCTTGAACGTAAACATATTAATTAAAGCCATGCTAAATTCGGGCTTCTGCACCGTACTTGATAAATGTTACATGAAAGTACACTAGACATCATGCACCTGTACAGACGATTCTTAGTTCAGAAATATATTAAATATTTCTGGGATTTATACTGATCATTTCGCATAGTTTTCCCAAATATTGCGATAATTTTGTTTACAGGTAAAATACCAAGTAAAATTGCATTCCATTACATTTCTTTTGTTTAATTGTAATTGTTTTTGTTTTACGGTCCTCATCAACAGGCACATGTGTACATGCAAATATTATAGTCATCCCTTTAACATTTCTTATTCGAGACCGAAGGCGAAGTTGTGTTCATGACTCAGTAAACAGAAAGAAAAACAAATCAACAACAACGATACGAGCAACAAAACCATGAGTTGGTCATAATTTTGATGGATGAGCGATCGGAAAGAACATGGCAACATAATATCCAATGTCAAATTGGAGTTTCATTTGATCGCGCTTTGATTGATCAAACCAACGAAATAAGAATACACAATATGTATACGTTGGACTTGTATGTTTATGGCTGCGTGCGTGTAAATATGTGTGTGTTTGTGCGTGCGTGCGTGAATTATTACGGTTAGCAAATATGCCTATTAGATCTATAGGATAATTATGCTTATATGCGGTCGTGTATATTGGCTGTAGTCGTGGATATCTTCGAACCAAAGTCTTACAAATATAATTGGCGTCAATTCGGAAAACTGTAAAGGAGCATTTTACATAAATAAACAAAAACGTAATTCAGTAGAAATGCAATAATTGTATTGATGTGTACCAACGCATCATTCAACTTACTAATAACTATACAAGTAAAGTCATGCCCCCGTAACCAGGCCATATCCCTTATATGGGGGTGGGGAATGCGTACGGTAATTTAGAGAAGCGGGAATGATAAATGGGTACCCATTATATTACACGCATTAGCTTTACGTGGAAGATGACATCCACATTCTTCAAGATGAGATACAAGAAGATGACGAAATTATGATTGGGCAATTTAGTCCCAAAAAAAATCATCTCAGGGTTGTTTGACTTGTTTGACTGATGTCTCAAGACAAGATCATCCCTTTATTCCTAACATGCCTAATGTTTGTTTGCTGAAATTGATCTCGGTTGATTTCCAGAGGAAATTAAATTCTGCGAAAGGAGCGCTCGTATAAAAAAATAAAACAAAATGGCGGTGATAAATTTGGTGACTATTGTTATTGCGATTTGTTATACGTCATGTTTTTTTCTTCTTTTTTTTCTTTTCTTTTGAGGGGCTAAGCTTTGTTTGAAATCCTCCCTGGCTAAATAATTGAGATGAATTGTATTTATCATTCTTTCCTCGGACTCACCATCTTAATTCCTTCTACCTAGTATTGTTTATACATCGTAATTGTTGACGCAGAGTTCGCTTACTCAATACGTTCGATGTTTTCTTTTGATATTATTTCAAATTTATCAAGGTATGATATTGATGATAATTTCGTTGCCTATACTATAGTTAGTTAAATGTCCTTATTAACAATCCATAACTAATGCAGACAAGTAATTTCATGGGGAGTGCCGGGAACGTAGGGTGGATGTATGACTATATTCACATGGCAAATTGTTCCAAACTAATTAATTTACAATTACAACAATATCATTTATGAAATATAATAATAATTGTTTTATCCACCGTTGTTAGTGTTGTCGTTAAGCTGGATTCAATGTTTAGAATAATTCGAATACGTATTCTGAAACTCAGTTTTAAGATGTTTAGCCATGTACTTTAAATCCTAGTAGCCATTATACGGGCCGTGTATGTGTGCCAAGAATGTATAGTTAATGTCTTGCATGAAATAATGTATATTTTATTCATATCTCCGGAGATAATGGGGGGGGGGGGGGGGGAGAATTAACCTTGCCCCAAAACTCTTAGCTATATGACATGGATTCGCATTGGTATGTCACTTCATTTAATCTCCCAATCATCTTTCAAGTCCGTCTGCATGCTTGCATGGATTTAGTTTGAACGAGATAGGACATTATTTCTTACATGAATGTTTGTTTACACTCGTGTTATCCACGAATCACGGTGGCTTTAGGATCGGGTAAATATTGGTACTTTACGCTGATAGCTTAAACTAGATTATGATAAAAACATTCATTCTGTTCACAAGGACCTAGCAAATCCTCCTAGAATTTAATTGTTAAATTTGTTTAAAACTGTCATTGTTCTGTGTACATGCTACGCTAGAAAGACTATACGAATTTTTTTAAAAATCATAATGACAACCATCAATTATATAAATTACAAATAAAGGTCATAATTTGGGTTAAAGCGAGATAATTCACAGGCTGATATCATATTGTACCAAAACATATTCACCAAAAAAAAGTAAGAACTCTGAATTTTGCAGGGTAGACATTGAATATAATTTTGAATCACATCATTATTTTTTTTTACCAAGTCGTTTAATTTGTTAAAGTGAATTCGGGTATACTAAATCCCGCATTGATGCGGGCTTTAATGTACTTCTTATGATTATATTATATACAGATGCCAAATAACTACATCTTATAAGCTTTAGACACAGGTTGGGTGTAACCGCCCGGATGATCTGTAGATTAAATTATTAACCCGTTGAATTATTGACTGATTAAACATGCCCTCTCTTTGCATCACTATACTAATTAATCGCTTCGTAATGAACGTTTTTTTATTCTTTATTAAAACAAAAATAATGATTAAACCGGTTTCGAGAGGCGTGTTATATCCACTAGTCCAACGTATTGCTTTTTTTTAAAGAGGATTTTGAATATAATTTTTACTTTCAAGAAATTTACTAGAAGATTTAATTCTCGGTGTGAGAACCATCAGGGCTGGAATCAAACCCGTTTTTCTTGTTTCTATAAAATACCTTTTTTTCGGAAATTTGTATTTATTGCTTAGTTTTACTAATGAAGGTATGTACACAAGGGATATCTTGTTTAAGAGTGAAATAATTGAAAACGTTTTCACACGGGACTATAGACAATGCAGAGTGGGATTGTGAACAGAAACACATTAAAAAAGTTATTAAGAAGTCAGAGAAGAGATTTAATTTGTCAACATGTTAAAAGATGAAAACAATTCACCCGTGCATGTATCAATGTAATTGCTAAACGCTATACCTAGCTGCACCCATAGACACACTTGCCTTCATGCTTATCCATTCATAATCCATGGTTCTGATACGACTTGTCTATATATATGACTCGTACCAAACGCGTACCCAGGATTTTTTTTCAAGGGGGGTGTTATAGCTTCATGAAGTGGGGTATAGTTTGGGTTTGTTTAAACACCTAAAACAGTCATTTTTTCGCTCAAGGGGGGCGTTTGAACACCCCAAACACCCCCTCGATACGCCTATGACTCGTAGGCACAAGCGGCTTCATCGTGCAACATGTGTCTCGCTTTATATCACTGGAGCGTCATTAGCGGAATAGGAAATTTGCTCTTCCTATTCAACTTATTTTTTTTCTCGCTCCACACTCCATAGTTTACCTTTTCATCTCCACGTGCATGCAGAGACAGCAGATTTGTTTTTGTTTTACTTTACCAGGGCCTAGTAAAGGACATGTTGATTCATCCTATAAGCCGTCCACATATATAACAGAGGGTTCAATGTAATGTGAGTTAGTGAGTCACAACTGACGGCTGTATCTAAAAATGCACTTACTCTTTAAAGGGAACCAACGCGCAAAACTATATTCTTATATTAAAATGAAAGGTAACATTTTTTAGTAACACATTCCACAAACGAGTTCAGACAGATATAGGTTTCCAGACAAATTATATAATTTGAAAACGCATCACCATGAAAGCATGTGTTCAAGGGTCTGCAGACAAAGACTGTTTTTTTCTTTCTAGGACGAACGCATCGTCTGTGAATATATTGTCTCCAAAGTTACGCGTGAATAGAATTGGCGCACTCGCAGACGTTTGGCGCATACAGAACCATGAGGCCATGTTGGTTCCGTAAGAGATGGTCATTAATTGTATTGTTTATGAAGTACACAACCCTTTGCAAAGTGTTGGGCATCTATTTACTATCACACGACGGTACCAAAACATACAATTATTTGTTGTTCTTTGCCTGGTGGTCCCCTTTAAGTTAAAGGGATTTAGTAACATTGTAAAAAATACACAAAACTGACTTAGAACTAGCGGTTCTCGTATTTCCAATATAGAGCATATAACCTATTTTTGGTTTCCAAATTCTCCTTTCGTTATAAATGTATTCATGATTGAAAGGTTCAGATTTGAAAGTCTCCCTGGGAAAATTTCAACTGTGTTCAAAGTTAGTGCAATGAGTTAGCCAATTACCTTGCATTTCGCTCATTACTTGGTCTTATGACATTCATTTACCTTTTTTTAACACACCACTCACTGGACATATCAGATTACAAAAAATACATAATGTTCAGTTCTTGCACATGCCAATACAGTTACTAGATCCCTTTAATATTCAAAAGGTGACGTTCTAAAATAGTATATGCATGGGAGAATCCATTGTGATAATGTTAACGGATGTCACATCGCGTCACGGCTTAAATTTGTTTATCGTAAGGAAACGCTTTGTTTAAAGTGTCCCTAGTTGCAAATGTCCCTATAAGTGCAACAATGGATATCGAATCGAGTCAGGACTTTGAAGCTTGTTTGAATAATGACACGCTTTTGTTAAATCTAATGTCCCTGATTATATAGTTGCAAGTTCATGGTGTGTGACGCTAACAGATTATATAAAAGCAATACTGGATGTTTCATTGGTTGATTCACGATTTGATGATTTGTGTTACTATGTTTTTGTTATACTATAATGAAAAGCTCTCTTAAAAAAGTCCCTAGTGACGTTACATAAAGTTCATGGTTTGACACGCTTGTATAGCAACAATAATGGATATCATATTAAATCCCACATGAATTCATTACTTTTCTTAATGGGGAGATCCGCTAAAAATGATCCCAGTTGTAACGGCATTCATGATTCATACCTGATGAGTACGCTTAAAACATGAGAATACTAAAAACAAAATCATAGGATGTCACATTTGATCAAAATCCGGCGTGATTTATTTTTTTCTTACAAATTTCATATAATAAATATGATGATGATAATAATTGGTAAAACAACATCCCGGTAGCAGAGACATTCATGCTTCATTATGATGGTCGGTTTGATGGCGTCAACGGAGAATATCGGACTATAGCCCCTTCGGCACCGAAGCGTAAACAATAATAGAATGGCCATTGAGTTAGTACGCAATCATGGTAGTTCGTGGTAGACTGGTAGTGATAGAGGTTGCGGATGTTGCATGCAGAAAACGGATTACATTGTGGGGCCCACCCTATACCCTATCTATTCACCAAACATGATTAGCCAATCAAGCAGTGGGGTGTAGCAAAGTGGTGTAAGGGTGGGGGGGGGGGGGGGGGTTGGGAGGGATGAGTGGGCAATTTCCATATCTCCTTGAGAATTCTTACCTTCCCTCCCTCCTCCTCGATACTTTCCAAATCCATGTGAAAACAATTCATAAAGTAATTACAATTCAGTTTTGTAATTGTTTGTAAACGTTATGCTCCTCCCCCGGATATAGGGCAATTATTGCCTCAATTGATGCCCCCCCCCCCCCCCCATGGTCACACACGGGTCATTGCTAGCATCATCCAAGGGGGTTGGCTAAAATAGTACGATCATGCCCCCACATAGATGGTTTAGCCCGAAATGTAAAGAGACTTTGCAAAAAAAAATGAGGTAATTCTGCCCCAAAATTGGATTAAATTGCCCGAAAAATTGAAAGTTGATTTTCGCCGAAATAAGGTGGTATTGCTCAAAATTATGTTAGATGTTGTTTACCGAAAACATGTAAGCGTCTGCAAAACACGAGGGGTGTGCAGTAGGACCCCTAGCCCCCGATTGTAAACGCATCTGAGAGGAGTTATGGGAAATGATGCCTTCCGTTTCTCCCATCTCCATTGTGTTCTCTCCCCATTTTTGTTTTTTACTCGATGACGAAGATAGACGCGAGACAGACGGTTCTTACATTTTTTCCTCGTCATTTTCTCGTTTTCGTTAATTTTTGAGGATGTTTAGTCATTGGGTGCATAGTCTGCGGAGCCAAATGTGATAGATTAAAGACGTCTTGATGAGAAACAATACAATTATTGAAAGATTTCTATCCAAATTGACAGTGATGCTCGAAGGTCTGTTGATGTCTGTCGTGTGGTAAAAATGATAGATTAAAGACGTCTCGGTGATCGAGAAACAATACAATTATTCGAAGATTTCTATCCAAAATGACAGCGATGCTCGGAGGTCTGTGATCGTTTTCCTCAGTGCACGGGACATCTTGTCTGTCGTGTGGCAACTGATAGATTAAAGCTGTCTTTTACAGTTGGTAAAGGAAAATATGCCACACAATATTTAAAGACTCGAGAACCAATGATCATGATGATTCGAAGAGTTATATCAACTTTGACAACATCGCTTAAGGCGTTGGTAATATTTTTGTATTTAGAAACTTATTTCAAAGGATTACGACCTTTCCTGACGGACCTGTGTGTCAGATGATGATGTGGTTATCATCTTTGAATCTTTTAGAAATATTTACATTTCCGATTATCAATCAATTCGTCACGAACGAAGTCCCTTTTTGGGGGGCCCGGCCTATCAATGATTTTTGACAGAAACATACTATAATGTATGAATAATATACTAATGGGAACCTCTTCGTGTAGTATCAAGGACGATTTATAAACATTTTATAGAACAAAATGTAACATTGGAACATGACTGTAAAGTCTCCAGTGGCTGAGGACAGTGGACTTCATGGATACGATTCAAACTCATCATGTTCATATCGACTCCACAACATTGCGGCTTGCCATAGGCTAGCTGCTGCACAAACGCATAGTCTTTGCTGGGCTATATAAAAAAAAAAATACAAATAATATATATTTATACTTATAGAGCGCAAATTGCAACGAGCCTCTATTAAAGGGATTTAGTAACTTTGTTGACATGTGCAAAAAGTGATCAATGGTTGATGCAATGTATAGTGTTGTTATCTCATATGTCCACAGGGTATTGTGTGAAAATTTCAAGTCAAATGGACATTGCATGGCCAAGTAATGAGCGAAAATGCAAAGTGATATTGGGTGATATTCACTAACTCACTGCATTCACTTTGTACAGGGATGAAAAACTCGCCCGTGTAACTAATTACACTGACTTTGTACACCGTTATAACTTTCCAGTGGATAATTAAACATATGAATACTTCGATCGTACATATCTTTGTAACGAAAGGGAAATTTGAAAAACCGAAACCTGTCCCATGATTTTATTGTTAATACGAATACAACAAGGTATGAGGGAACCGCTAGAATTAAAATTTTATTTTGAGGATTTGGACAATGTTACTAAGTCCCTTTAAAGCGCTAATATTATTACATAACTAAAGTTATAGAGTATATACAGACTTACATCGTGTATATATTGGCCCAATGAATGTAAGTTCTTAGCATGAAAGCTTTGACCTCTCAAGAAAAAGGAGTAGCAGCAGCAACGAAATACAACACTTATGTTGGAAAGTCACTTGTCTTTCAGGCAATGGAT
Source organism: Echinarachnius parma (assembly GCA_037951105.1). Taxonomy (NCBI): domain Eukaryota; kingdom Metazoa; phylum Echinodermata; class Echinoidea; order Clypeasteroida; family Echinarachniidae; genus Echinarachnius; species Echinarachnius parma. The sequence continues at coordinate 146,910 of JBAMJV010003397.1, forward strand.
GTCAACTGGACTCGTTATCGATCGATCACGTTTGTATACACGTTAACGATTTGTATCGATAACCTGAACGGCACCTTTGAATATTACCCTCGCTAATTACGTCACTCCTTGGATCCATGCCTGAATAGATGTCGTGTTGCCAATTAAATGCACTCGTTTTACTCTTGTATAATTGATATACTGTTTAACTAAAAGAGCTAAAATCGCGTAAACAAAAGAATTATGAATATAACCCCCGGTTTACCTCCGTTCTTCAAACCAATGTTTGAATAAAATGTCGTTTTCAGGTCGTGTTTAAAAGGGCCAATCAAATGCGCTGTTGTATAATCGATTGACGTGTCACTAAAAACACGTATACAGACGATTATATGCCGATTTGTTGATCCCTTTACGTCATTATGTCCACTCAGTGATTTTAAGAAATTCCCGCGCGTCAACTACGTATTGATCACGTGACCAAAATTCAGGTTGATGGAGAGTTTAATGGGAGCTATAATTATAGTACATCATTTGTTAAAGTTGTGAAGTTGAACAAGAAGGTGGACATGCGTATATAAATGCGTCCTTTCGAATCGTCAATAAAACACGTCCAAATTCCCCTATACCTCGCGTCCACACAGCAGTATGTCTGACCCCATGTGTGGACCGATACATTATGTGACCCCTACTGTAACAATCGCACCCCACTACCGCCCAGTGCATAACATTAAACAAAATGAGTGTTCACACTAACTACAATGAATGTTCGCACTAAAAAAAATGAGTTTCAAGATACGAGATCATGAAATCAGGATCACGGCTTTGGTGTAGATGCAAGGTGATGGTAAAGGTATCGACCCCAAACTATAATGTTGTTGAGTGTCGAGTGAGTGTTATGTTGTATTGAGGAGGAACAGTGTCGTAGCTACAGGGTACGGGGGAACAGGGGGCACGTGCCCCCCCCCCCCCCCAATAATTTGACAAAAAGTAATACAACATATAAGGGGAAAAGGTAAAAAGATAAAGAACAATACAAAAGGTGTGCCCTCAATAATTCGTGAGCCCCCCCCCCCCCCCCCCCCCAATTAATCAGTTCCGACCACGCTACGCCACTGAAGAGGAAGATAATATTATTGGTGTTTGTCCGAGCGGTTCTTGACCGCTTTCCACCCAAAAGGTCTTTGCCGTCAATTTGAAGAACCCATCGACCAATAGGACCCTTCCAACAGTCAAGCGCGAAAAGGCGGGAGCGTATCACGTCAAAGTGACTATAATGCGTTGCAATATTTGTGCTCTGTGTTGCTCGAAGCCACGTTATTATCATTAACCGAGACTCTATACACTTTAAGCAATGTGGATGGCATAACATGTTTTGGTAGAACAGGCTAATCCTAGTTCTTCTAATCATACTGATTGTAATAACCCCTCTCAATAGCACACATTATAATGGTGCACTGCACTTACAAAATGGCCATGAAGCCAAAATAATGTATAGGCCTAATAATACTTGATACTATACAGTATATAAGTACTTTGCATATAAATATAATATTCAGTTGGGCCAAATTCAAAAATATCTTACACATGCTAGTAGTATTATAGGTGACGTGTTTTGCGTGAGAATGATTCACATAAGTTCGTGAGCAAGCGTATACTGGATAGGAAAGACTGTAACTAGTTAATCCAATGATACAATACCTGTTCAAACACTGTCCGCCTGGTAATCTGGCTCCGTCGAGTCATTCCTTGTGCACTTTTCGGAGGAGATCAGTCAATCTTTTAAAGATCCGAAGATAGCACATCCTGCAGAGGCGCCAGCGTGTTAAAGCTTTAAATCAAGCTCTTTTTTGTTTTGTTTTACTTCCAGAGATTTAAAGTTAGATTGTCACGTTGTATACGGTGTATACGCATGAATATGGCAACTATCTAAATAAATCACAATCGTGATAAGATCGATTGTTGGATATACACGCAAATATAAACTTTACTATCTTATTTGAAATTTGCCGAATGTATTATTAAACATTGTCAACCGGTCTGGTGTGTTCAAACTGTGTTACACATTATAAAACATAACAGTTAGTTCACACTACGACAAACGTGTTTTTCCCCCTGAAGATTGTCATTGTGCGCACTGCATTGCATTGAACCAGTGTGTATTACCAAAGACTAGAATTACTAGGCGTTCACAAGAATGCACCTCTCGTCTGATTTACAAATCCGAACCCACCTTTAACCGATAGGGACTAATTTTGCCAGATACGTTTGAGAATCAAAACGCAAATTTGTATTAGGGCCAATGATCCACAAACAAACATGTGATAACTTCCGAGTTACATAACGACGTCATGATTAATTGTTATGTAATGACTTGAAGCGGAAAGCTTACATCAATTTAATAGTTTCCTTAACACTTCCTATAATTATTAATTGAGAAGTTTGCATCGCGGTTGTCGTTTTAAATCTTAATATGACCCATTAACGATAAACCCTTAACGAGACTCCAAATTCGGATACCTCTTTTAAATATGATTGTTTATATATATCCCTTTTCCATTTTTGTTTTATTACCGTATGATAGTCCTTTTATTTGTTTAACTCTAAAATTCGAAACCTTCTCTTAATTAAACAAGATATTAGAATGGTATACGCTATCGCCATGCTCTTGAATAAACGACTTTACCTGACAGGTAAAGCGCTTTCCCTTCGACAGGTGTTTAGTATACTCTTGGATTTCACAGAGCTCGAAATCAGCTTATGTGAGGAAATATATTTGTTAATGAATATGTTTGGAACGAACATTTTATATGTACTAATCGTAACCAGCTGATCAGACTGGAAACATTTACAAAGTTATCAAAACAATAAGCATCATATTCATACATAATTGATACCGATACTTTTTGTGTATATGCTTTTTAATATTTGTTTCAAGATTCCGAATGTTTTATTTGTATCATTTAAATGTCCTGTGGCCATCACCGATGTATCTTACCACATTTCAGCTGGTAATTACGCTTCTAAAGCTGGCTAGATATCATTTTCTGTATATCGATTGAACATTGTCATAAGAAGACTAATGATGACAAAATACACCATCGATATTTCATAGAAATTGACATTTAAAACAGGCATACCGTTAAGCTTTTGATAACTGTTTGAACAATTGTATTATTTCTCTTATTACTATTGCCTACGCATCAATCAACTAGGTGGTATAATTTTGTGTAGGACTTCCTTTTAATATTTTAAAGATAAATGTTTGAATTACATATTATATTTGTTCATTATTCATTATCTGCTTATCAAATTCGGTCAATTAAAGACGGGATGAAATCGTGAATATGTATACTTATCTAGATACAAGTTAGCATACAAGGTCATTGCGAAATCATGAACACAATTATAATTTTTTTAAATCTGACTTGAATAGAGATTTATACATTTTGATAAGACAAAAAAGACAAAAAAGAAACAAAGATATATCGATAAGAATCGCTTTGCCATATTGTGCTATTATTTCTAGCATCTGCTGTGAACCACGCAGTCATACATTTCATATGGATCTCAGGAGAAGATCGGAAAATCGGCCAATTCATCCTTTAATATTGTCTTCAAAATTGCTGCTCTATACCGCTCTCCCATTCAGACAATTTATCGAGAAGGACGAAAATGATTGAAATCAACGCAGTACATAGATTTATCTCCCTTGTTCTGAATTTAAATCTATATTTAGAAAAAACACGGTGCACGGAATCGGACGAACGAATCAATTGATTTCGATATTTGATTCTATTTCATCTTCTTCTATCTATTGCCGAATGACTTCATACATGCATGGTATATTATGTATACCTGTACATATCACATTTTTCTATTTGCTTTCATCCGTATTTTGCCAATCGTTTTCGCAAAATCGTAGAGAATTCGAACATGAGCTTATTGTTCAGTTACAAACAAAATAGGAATGGAACTTAAAGGGATCTAGTAACTTCATTGACATGACTGTGTAAACATTATTGTATGAATGGTTCATAAAGTGTGTATTTTTGTGATCTGATATATCCACTATTAAGTAATGTGTAAAACGTTCACGTTAAATGGATGTTATATGGCCAAGTCATGAGAGAAAATGCAAAGTGTTATTCGCAGACCTCGTTCCACTGACTTTGCACACAGTTATAACTTTCTAGTGGATAATTGAACATCCGAACAGTTCGATCGTAAATATCCTTTTAACGAAAGGGAATCTCGAACAAATATTTTTTCCCCCGTGCTCTATTGGTAAAACGAATACAACATGGTATGATATAACAACTAGAGTTCTGAGAAAGTTGTGTGGATTTGCACAATGTTTAATACTAGATACCTTAAAAAGAATCTTCTATTCTACACATCAAACTTAAAAAATTAACACACACAGTTACACACACAAGCTGAATTTGAATCATTGCAAATACGATGCAAATTAACCTTCATGACCAGATACTGTTAACCCCTTTTAAGATATTAGGATTAGAGAAAGTGTTGAATTGTATGTATGCAAGTGTTGCGTTCATTAGGAAAACAAAAAATAAGTTAGTCAGTTAGTCAGTAAAAGGTCGCGAAGCCGTCCCTGGGAAGTTTGAATGAATGGTGTGGATGTTGAAGATAAAGGATTTGTGTCGTAACTTGAAGAGTGGCTGATAAATGGACAGATAAAAGTATAGCTTCCTATAGTCAGAAGGCGTGTAGTATTATTATAGCACGAACCCATGCACAGTGCCTCAGATAAGATGTCTGATTGTATGTGTATGTATATATGTGTGTGTGTGTGTGTGTGTGTGTGTGTGTGTGTGTGTGTGTGTGTGTGCGTGTGTGTGTGTATGTGTGCCCAACTTTCAACATAAATTTATATCAATAACTTTAAGGCTTCTTTTTAATAACAAAATATTACTAATTTCATATGAATAAAAATGTATGCTTTTTAAAAGAACTCTTCCAACAATTTTATAAAAAAAAACTAACGGATTTCTATAAAAATTAGGTCCAACTAAAAGTTCAGTTCAACTTTGAATCGTTGAATATTAAACACCACCATGAGTTTAGCCATTTCCTCAATTGACGCAGGACAGCAGCTGTCTTCCTCATTTAAATTGTTTCCTCGTAACTATTAAATATTAATATGAAATGTCCCCCTTTACAATATATTCAGGTCACTTTATGCCGTTAATTAATATGGATTGATCCAAAGTATGGTGGGCCAGAGTAAGCTTTACTTATACTATAAGGGAGCATAAGTAAAAAATATAAATTTGCACAATGACTGTTCATTTAAGTATTGATGAAAAGAAAGCGGAATTTAAGCACACTTCAAAGCACACTTCACAGAAGCATGAATTACAAATACGAAAGGAAAACATCATAATAGTGCGAGCCGAAAGCAGAGCAAATGAGCTGTGAAGGACGAACATTTGGTGAACGATTTAAGCTATAATTCATAAATGGGGGTGGTGAGTCCATACTAAAATGACTACAATTGCCATTTTAGAACTAGCCAGAAGGTGAATCCATGATGGTCATTTTGCGCATTTTCAATGCAAATTTTGCTTATTCTGAGGGATTTCTTTTTTCCTTTTAACATTTTTCATGGTTATGTAGAACAAAATGAAACACACGCACAAAAGAACTGCAAAATGCAAAGGTAATGCGTAATAAACATAGTCATACGTACCCGTATAGAAACCCTTTCCTTATTCATTGTCAATTTAAATGTACAATTAGGTTACAGTTTTAGCAAATTTAAATGTTTGAACTAGTAAATAATTCGTAATCGTGACACTGATACATGTGTAATCAAATACTGATATGAACATAGAGACCCTATACTTAGTGTGATATCAAAGGGCTATAGAAAAACAGTTGGTTATCATTATTATTACTATTTACACAGAGTAAATATTCATCATCATCATCATCATCATCATCATCATCATCATCATCATCATCACCATCATCATCACCATCATCATCATCATCATCATCATCATCATTATCATCATCATCATCATCATCATCATCATCATCATCATCAACATCATCATCTTGACCAACAATACCAACAGCATCACCATTAGTGTTATTATTAGTGGGACCATTGAGAAATTGCGTGCAGTAGTAGACAAGTGATATGACATCATTTTACAAAATATGTCCTCCCCTTTTATTTAGTGAGATGCATGATAATTTATCATCATCATAAAGCCCCCGGAGGGCAAGGCAAGTACATCCATAAAAACATCCTAAAACCGGTTCTGCAATCACACGGGTAATTACCGCTAGGCAATAATGTTAAAGTCGGAAACCCATCACGATCATCATCGGTTGGGCGAAAAGAAAAAGGTCTCTTGCACAGCAAGTTGATTGAAGCATAACAAAACAAAAGACATCTGTTTAAACGGAGCTCCAAAACGATTAAAAAGGACGCTTCACCGGCCAAAAAAAGAAGAAAAAAAAAAGGTCAGGCGTCCATTTTTGTTTTGAAGATTCGCGGGATGGCGAAAAGGTCATTCATCCCACTAGCTAGACATGTGGTCAAGCGATGATCACAAATAATTGGGTAATGAGAGCAAGAAACTGGCCCTCAAGAAAAATATGAAAAAAATTCCTCCCCAAAATAGCCTCCCATCTGTAAGAGCAAGAGCAAGAGTATGCTACACGTCTTACCCTCTACAGAAAAGGTCATCATCACTCGGTTCTAAGAACCCATTGATAATCATTGTGTCCATAACGATATGAGCTATCCCATTTAGCCATTTTGTTATTGCCATGACACGGCGCATGCATGATTGAACGACAGTGATTTCTACTCTTTTTTGTTGCTTTGTTACATCATCATCGCGATGACATCAATGCAAGCTTGAACAGAAACGACAAGGTCGGAGTGATTGCCAGATGAAATTGAAAAATTCTCCAAAAATATATGACGTAAAATTGGCGTCATCTTCCAAAACAGATGTACGTTCTATCGGCCTGTTGGACATGTTGACGTATAGAAATCATAAAAAAGGTTGTTTGTTTCCTTTCATGATGGGACGAAATATAACATATACATCTACTGTCACTGTCAATTTCCGTTTGAGGTGGAATGATGCCCTATACGTAACAAAAGACCCATTGACATTTGCTCGAACTTCTGCTTATTTCTCTATTTTGTGACATAAAAAAGGTTCAGGGCTACTTCATGCAAATTTGACATTGGAGTAATATTTGGTTACGTTACTTGTACGAGTATTGGCAAAATATCTGGACCTTATTAGATAAAACACATAGCTTTTCATCTTAGCAACTGTATATTATCATCCGTAGACGTCATCGTCATCATCTACGTCATCATCACCACCATCATCACCATCGTACCTCTCCTTGTCCTGCTCCTCCTCATCATTATCATCCCTCTCTTCCCGTGCCCCTTCCTCTTCATCACAATAATCATCATCATCATTATCATGTTCATCATCATCACCATCATCATCATCAGCAGCATCATCTTCATCATCAACAACATCGCTATCATGATCACCATTATCAACGTCAAGAACAAATGCATAAACATTTGAAAATTATAATTACCGGTATGTCATGGCTTAATTCATTAATGTCATATTGCAGTCTCGCAAAAAAAAACAATGTATCTCATAAAAGTTAAAAATAATGATTCAATTTCAATATATCAACATAAAGTAGTATTACTATTGCTCCTGCCTCTACCCCATTGTAATCAAACGAAATAACTACTTTGCCTATGGGTTCCTTTAACACTCTTTATCTGCCGATAGTTATGTAATGGTCTGCTAATTAATTAATTGATGTAATCAGTTGTTGTTGGTGCCATAATATATTACGTATGACTTGTATTGCTTGTATGCGTATTACTTCGTGCAATACGTGATGTCGCTCACTCACAACCATAACAACAAAGAAACAACCTTGCGCGTTTTAACCTTTACAGTACAAACAATAACCCAGATTATCAGATTATGTAGATGGTATCTTGTTAATTACACATAATTTCTGCAAATGAAAATGATAATGTTATTTTTCTGCTCTTCTTCCCTCTCCCGCTCCTCTTCTTAACATACTAGGAAGTGGGAAGGAGTACATTTAGCAGGGTGGTTGGTTGGTTGGTTGGTTGGTTGGTTGGTTGGTTGGTTGGTTGGTTGGTTGGTCGGTCGGTCGGTCGGTCGGTCGGTCGGTCGGTCGGTCGGTCGGTCGGTCGGTCGGTCGGTCGGTCGGTCGGTCGGTCGGTCGGTCGGTCGGTCGGTCGGTGGGTGGGTGGGCCGGTCGGTCGGTCTGTTGATTTGCGTCAATAGCAGAGTTCTAATCACTAGACTAAAATACCCATTTGCAGAGAACAGTTCATTTAAACGTACGATTAGCCCTAATTAAAAAGATTGATATTATATACTCAACTGACTCCAACTATAATTACATGTATGTTTTTTTTATCCTATTCGCCTATCAATCACATCATTGTGAATTATTCCTATTAATCACAATAGCTAGTTTGATAGATAGGCTCGATGTCTCCGTTGTAAAAGTACATCTAGTTTCATGAATAATATTACAATTTGTATGCATTTTTGATTTGATAGATAGGCTCGATGTCTCCGTTGTAAAAGTACATCTAGTTTCATGAATAATATTACAATTTGTATGCATTTTTGTTATGTTTTACATACATAACAAAACGAGTCATTTACCGTGCTATAATAATTATATTTCAACTTTGACATTTTGTGGGATATTGGCAAGGCTTTTATAATTAAAATGGAGAGTCATTTTCTTTTTAACAACTGTACATTATCATCCGTAGACGTCATCGTCATCATCATCATCATCATCATCATCATAACCTTCATCACCAACAAGATCGCCATCATGATCACTATTATACTGTATATGCCATCAATCAACGTCAAGAACAAATGAATACACCTTTACAATTTGTAATTATGTCATGGCTTAATTCATTAATGTCATATTAAAGTTTCACAAAAAATAACGCATCTCATGAAAGTTAAAATATAAAATTATTCCATCCAAAGATATCAACATAAAATAATATTGCTCCTGCCTCTACCCCGTTGCTACCAAACGAAATAACTACTTTGCCTATATGGGTTCCTTTAACACTCTTTATCTGCCGATAGTTATGTAATGGTCTGCTAATTAATTAATTGATGTAATCAGTTACTGTTGGTGCCATAATAGATTACGTATGACTTGTATTGCTTGTATGCGTATTACTTCGTGCAATACGTGCTGTCGCTCACTCACAACCATAACGACAAAGAAACAACCTTGCGCTTTTTAACCGTTACAGTACAAACAATAACCCAGATTATCAGATTATGTAGATGGTATCTTGTTAATTACACATAAATTCTGCAAATGAAAATGATAATGTTATTTTTCTGCTCTTCTTCCTTCTCCCGCTCCTCTTCTTAACATACTGGGAAGTGGGAATGAGTGCATTTAGCAGGGTGGTTGGTTTGTTGGTTGTTTGTTTGGTTGTTTGGTTGGTCGGTCGGTCGGTCGGTTGTTTTGCGTCAAGAGCAGAGTTCTAACCACTAGACTAAAATACCCATTTGCAGTTCATTTAAACGTACGATTAGCCCTAATTAAAAGATTGATATTATATACTCAACTGACTCCAACTATAATTACATGTATGTTTTGTATCCTATTCGCCTATCAATCACATCATTGTGAATTATTCCTATTAATCACAATAGCTACTTTGATAGATAGGCTCGATGTCTCCGTTGTAAAAGTACATCTAGTTTCATGAATAATATTACAATTTGTATGCATTTTTGTTATGTTTTACATACATAACAAAACGAGTCATTTACCGTGCTATAATAATTATATATATCAACTTTGACATTTTGTGGGATATTGGCAAGGCCCTTATAATTAAAGTGGAGAGTCATTTTCACACTAATTAGACTGTACTGATGGATGAAAGTACATTATCTCACAAGACAGAGATGCACGATCCGGTAATTATGTAGATCCCCCCCCCCCCCCCCCCCCACACACCCCCGAATCGTGATCTACCAATACCCGTACAATCGCCATTACCATATAAAGGCTTTGTTTGTTCCAACGAAATAATAATAAAGAATGAATTCAGAGGAAGAAAGTGATACGAAACTTTTACCCATATCATATTTACCGAGGATGTTTTTTTTTCTTCCTTTGTTTTATTTTCTTTCGGAGGGGGGCGGGGGCGGGAGGGACTTTACAGTACAAATACATTCTATGTCATGTGATTCGGCCGAGAACAGACCAAAAAAGGACGACGGTGTTGTATTTTAGTTCATTTCTGTTTGTCAAACGTGCATTAGTGACGATACTTTCAGGTGTTTCGTAGAAGCCGCGCATCGATTTTTGAATTTTGAGATATGATATTTCATAATTGAATAACATGCAGCGGGATATAGACGCATCCGCTGTTTCTACATCAAAGATATCCCGTGTCGAACTGGAGAGGGTAATGAAAAAAAAGGTGTGATAATTCATAATCGAGTAGGAGCGTTTCTGAATATAATTAAATTAATGGACATTTGATCTAGTCAAAATTGAATTACGGCATGCACAAGACCTCCATTTTGTTTAACTTGTTTGTTTTTGGCCGAACTAACTGCGAATTGATTTCGTGTTTTATGATTTTGATGAGAATGAGACGATAACTTGTAATGCAATTATTGATTTGGACACAGTCGGGTACATTTTCATCTATAAGCGAAATGTCCTCACCCATTTTCACAGAATAAACAAAATAACTATATTTGAGCATGAATATTGAATTGTCTGTGGTACTTTGTCTATATGGCCATCTCAAGTCAATTCAATGTTATTAAGTGAAAAATAAGCATTCCAAAGAAAATAGGGTTTCTCTGGGATTCGAATCGGAGAAGTCCGGATTGCTAGACCGTTGCTCTGCCAGCTGAGCTATAGAAAGCCCTTACGCTGGGCATTATTCAACTGCACCAATCTTGCAACATGCATTATGGCGCGAGTTTGATTTCATGGGTGCTTTCTTAACAATATTATAATATGACATCGCCCTCCGAAACAAGAGAATAAATTACAACTCGAAACAAAAATGACTCTCAATAAGTACAGTCTGCCCCTTTTCGTGCAGTTCCATCTGTTTTCTATGAAATAATAATTATTTTACTTAATGAATGTGTGTTTAGAAAAAGCAGGTGATACGAACCAGCATTTTTTCTTCTTCTCATTTTATAATGCGATTTTCTTTCAACTTTGATAAGAGGATAACAATAATGTTTTTTGTTTTGTTTTTCACATCACCGCGCCAAAACATGATTTGGTCGCACGCATAGGTACCTGGTAGCGTTTTTAATCCGAATTCTTGAAATCCGTTGGATTGGAACGCGACCAATCAGTTCAGAGCCATGGAAACCATAACAACGAGACACAACAGCTGTTTCGAATTTCTCGTGATTGTTTGACAGGCGGGCTGTAAACAAAATGTCACAAAATTGGTTCAGGAATACCTGACGATAAATCACATTTCGTTTATCGGCAGGTGTTAAAGGGGTTTATACATGGGCGTCGATACTTTAATACGTAATTATAATACCTATTCATCAGGGGGGATGAATGAATAGATCATCCCCCCTGATGAATGGGTATCAATTACGGATCGACGCCCATGGGTTTATAACACGTGAAAGTTAGTAGCCAACACCGAAGTCAATCTGAAAAATGATCTATAAAATTAACGATGACACACCATAAACAAAACGCGCGTAACTTTTAGCGTTCACTGCACATCTTCATTTAATATTGAATGTTGGGGTAAAAAAAATAAGAAAGAAGGAATATAGTTATCTTTACTTTACACAAAAGTAACATCATAAAATGTGTTTTTATTTCAGTTGTATGATCATTTTGTTTGCATGAACATGCTGAAATTTTGACGTCAAAGAAAAGCAGGTGATACGAACCAGCGTAAACATACACCCACAGTTTTGCTAACATTATTGAATCAAAATGTCGTATGTGTGTTTTTTTAATTTTTATTGTACTTGATATCAGACGTACATACATTCATGTCAACAACTCGGCATTTCCTTTATTTATACCAGATGTTTTTGTAGTATACACTTTCAAAATAGATTCATGTTGGAAATCGCAATAATAGACGCCAGTTGCTAACCTTTTAAAGATAAGACCAAAGTATGCTTTTTTTAAAATGATAATTTGCTAATTTCGTAAAAAAGCAACCTGTCTGAAGTTATGATGAAAAGCATCACATAATATTTCTTACCATTTTCTTAATATTTCTCCAGCTTTAATCGCAAATTAACAAAAACGGAGTTATCGCATTTTGCACCTGAAACTCATATTTGTTTTCCGATGTATATATAACCTGTGTGGAATCCTAGATATTAAAGGGATCTATTAACTTTGTTGACATGTGCAACAACTGGCAAACGGTTGATAAAATGTGTATTTCTATGATCTGATATATTCACTGAGAGGGCAAATGAATGCCATATGACCAAATAATGAGCAAAAATGAAGTGTCATTGCACTGACTCTGTAGTCTGTACACAGTTAAAATTTCCAATGGGTAATTACAAATCCAAAACACTTCATTCGTAAATATCTTTCTAACGAAAGGGAAATTTGGAAAAACCGAAACATGTCCCATGCTTCTATTTATATTACGAATACAACAAGGTATGAGAGAACCACTGGAGTTCCAAGTAAGTTTTGTGGATTTGGACAATGTTACTACTAGAGAAAAAACCCAAAGGTAAATGAACTCCGCTCATGATATTGCAGGTGGTACGATTTTCTTAAGGGAAAAGGCCAAAAGGGGGATTCTGCGAAATCTTCCTTGGGATCGGCACGTGGTGAGATTGGGCGGGGTTATTTTGGGAGACAAGATGATGCAGGGAAAAGGGGAGATATGACGTCTTGGATGATGGTGTTATGACCAGTGCCGTAGCTACGATGGGGCTTGTGGGAGGGGGGAGGGGGGGGGGGGGGGGGGGGGCTCACGTTCCCACAATAATTGACCAAATGACCAAAAATAAAAATACAAACATAAGGGAGACAATTTATTTAAAAAAATAAAGACAAACATAAACAAATGTAGCCCCACTTATTTTGTATAATTGTGACCAGAGTCGACCTCGGCACGATCAGAGGGTAAAGCCCTATACAAACTGAAATAATATTTGTTACATAACAACGATTGTATTATGATTATTTCAGTTAGATCATGGTGTATATGGTAGAAGAGGTTGCTAGTATTATCATTGGGTATTCAGATGCCGAAATCATAGTAATCATTAGATTTGCGTTGGCGTGGTGCGTCTTTGTTTGTTCAATGTTCAGTTTAGTCAACATGAATCTTTATAACGTGCGTCATATTCCTAAATGTTTTGTATTTATTTATTTATTATGATGATGTACTTGCTAAATATAAAAAAAAAAAAACGATCATGCTATTTCTATATTAACACCACCAAGTATAGAAGTATTGTAGTGTTTGAAATATCGTACTCGATAAAACATTACAACTAACTATTAAACAAATTTTAGCTTGAAAATATATGAAGGTGTTAACTTTCAGTATACTAACAGAGTATATACAAAACTGCTCATATATCTGGTAATCGATATTTTCGATTTAATATCAAACCATAAATTATACATTTAAGCTGAGGCAATTGAAGCTACAGGATGATACGTATGATAGTTACGGCATTTCCTTCTGAATAACATTATACTTATAATTAGTACTTGGTAGATTAATCTTCCTAAACACTTCGTCCAATAGGACGTGTCCTCTACTGGCCAATCAGGAGCTTACTCGCTCAAGCGGGATAGCGCGTTGCGCCTACCATAGGTATAAATACCCTTAATTGCTTAAAGCATAATTGTATCACCTGACGAAGTGTTGCAGCGGCGCACGAAACGTCGTGATCTTTAGATTACTTGTTGACCTTACATTGCGAGACAAACGAATATCATTAGCGATATTATTAACGACACTTCGTAGTTGTTTTAACTCGAGATATGAACTATTATATTATATCATCTGACTTAGTAAAATACGCGTCGTTGATTGGCTAAACACGGTCACATGACTGGGGTGTCATTTTGGTATGACACCATGGCCAGAGAGTTATGACACCCGCATGGCGCGCGCTGCAAAAAAGATTGTATCATGACGTCACAATGAGAACCAAAGGTACACGTATACCGTATGTTGTTTTTGACTGATTTCAGTTTCAATGCATGAATGTGAATATAGCCCCTGGATTTAGCCAGATGATATAACAGTTGTTAACTTTGTCGTCGGGAAAATCATGGAATGTTCCAATCCTCGGGATTTAAAATGCTATTTCGTGAAGAAAATAAGTCCCTCGACTACGTCTCGGGACTTATTTACTCTTCCCTCAATAGCATTTAAAATCCCTCGGATGGAACATTCCGTGATATTCCCTCCACCACCAGTTAACAACTGTATAATGATCATCCTCTATTTGGTATGTTGAAGTAAAACATTATAAATTATATATATTTGAGCTGGAAGCAAATTAATCTACCACAGGCGTCAACACGGAGAAAATCACTCATCAAATCTGATTTTCTTATGTTTTATTATTGATATTATATTTTGTTTATGAATAAGGTATACCGCCCTGGGAAATAACAAAAAAACCGTCCAAAAGTGTGATGAAAATCACCCCCATGCATGCACGTTGCCACATTTTATTCCCCCAAATAGAAACTAAAATAGCAACTGGGTAGTAGCGTACATTAGGGAAGGGGTGGTGGAGGCGGGAGGGGGGAGGGGGGGGGGGGGTGGGGTGCAGAGTTTATGCAGTTTGACAGCCTTCTACAAAGGTAAAACAAAACACCATATAGCTGCAATTGTGGTTTATTCACATTGCTGCCAAAGGACTCATTGAATATATACACACACCTGTTTCAAGAAAGAAAACATTAATGAAAGATGTATTGCTAGCTATATATGCTACATGCATAGCTCTGAGTGAGGTTATTTCGATATACATTTACTTTCCTTCCAATAAAACCGAAGAAAACGCAATCTAGATGGAGATATATAAAGCATCGTTCATGTTACATACATACCGTATTGGGTCAACAATTTATTTGTTGATTTAGTACATCCAAATTGCGAACCATACACGAGCGCTTCTTCTTTTAGAATGTTGCTACTATCCGTCTAGTATATACCTTGTTGACGGTAACAGAGTAGGGGTGGGGTGGGGAGGTGGATGAGGGGGGGGGGGGGGGGTTGTAAGGGGGCACTGACACCGGGCATGGTTTAGATCATTTAGATCGCTGTCGGTTATAATAATACATGAGCTTCATATGGGACATGTGTGTTCGTTCCTTTCTCTTCTCACCCAGGCCTGTTTGCGTATACATTCAATCCACTTCATCGTCGGTGTGTTTTTCTTTCTATAGTATACTTTTATTATCCTTATTTTTTTTCTCTCTTATCTTTTATTACTTTATCTCAACCCCTTTTCCTTTTCTCCTTTCTATCATTTTCTATCATTTTACACACTGGGCAAGACAGTGTGTATTGCGCACCGTGCGTGCGCAGAGCGTTCGCAAGATGGCGCCGCGCATCTGATTTTACGGATCCGAACTACCTTTAAACAAAATGTATACCATGAACCCATATTAAATCTCTTATCATGCTTATCGTAGATGTCTTGCAGATGTCTCTAGTCAGACATCATCACTCCGGAATATGACCTTTAACTCTCTCACTACCAACACTTTAAGTCACAGCTGAGTTATCGCATGCATAATGCTGAGATGCTCACGTTGAAATAGGATATATCATTACGAGATGTGACATTTTATGGGTTAAGTGTTGTGCTGATTTTTATCATTGTCAGCGCGTATAGCATTCGACGTTCGTCCCATCTCGTTTGTCGCTCGTGTGTTGCTATTACTGTACAAGTTCACACACCACCCCGGCACGTTTGGTTTTATTTATACAATTTTATGTTTTGCATAATGGACACGACGGACCCGATATATCTCAGTAATTGCGTTGTTTATAGTGATATTATGATGCGCCCCCTCAATAAAATACAGCACGCGAACCGTCCGACCTTCATACCTCTCCTGCCATTAAACTCTACTGATGTTTTTGTTATTTGTTTTTATTTTGATGTGTGTGCAAAACTATTGCTGCATGCTAGACATCAGACATGTTCGCGCTTCATAATAACATAGACCTACCCAAGGCCATTTGGTAGGTCTATATGGTAACGATGTCCCAACATATGATTGAACGTAACCCTTTAAACGCGTGATAAAACTGTCTGTAATGTCCACAGTGTACTGTCTATAGCGGATGTACCGGTTTTCAAGACAACCATCCCAGATCGAGGTGATGTTTGTGTAAAACATGTGTGTGAGTGAGTGTATTGTGTGGATATATGTGTATGTCTGTGAGTTTGCGTGTGTGTGTATGTGTGTGTGTGTGTGTGTGTGTGTGTGTGTGTGTGTGTGTGTGTATGTGTGTGTGTGTGTGGGTGTGTTCGCGTGTGTGTTCGACTGTTTATGGACGTTTAATTCTGATTTAGTATAGTTTTTTCTTCTCTTTTAGGAAAGCCTACACATATACAACTTAGGGTTAGTGGAAAATGAAATGCACAGAAGGCGATACAAGAAAAACCCAGTTATTCGCAGAGAAAGTGATAGGGTTGGCGCATCGAAAATTTGGACCAGTTCATGACCGCACCATTACCAGCTATCTCCCGGGACAACCTCCGCTATTCACCCGGCTCCTAGCGGGGGCTACGCTAGTTCGCTGCCCGAACCTCCTATACATAGCTAGCTCAGCTCAGCCAATAGCTGCCGTTATCGTTCACTTGCTGATAGCTGCCGTATGTAATATTGGAACCTGCAGGAAAGGGTAATTACGGACGTAACGATAAGCGCCCGTTTAGCTCTGAGTCGTATAGTGTGGTGTGCATGTAGGTGGTGTGTGTTCACAAATCACGTCCTGAATCTGGACTAGGGCTACGCTGAAGTGATACTCTCCAAATCACTTCAGACACAAATTACTCAAAATTCTACAATGACAAGTCGTTGTTAGGATCAATCAGGACAGTCAGAACAGACCCAATTATTACAGATCTTGCCAGAAAAAGGAAAAGAGATGAAAATGAGAAATTGCTAGGTTGTCCTGGACATGATGGCAATTATATGGTGGATGTATTGTAGCAAAGACCTTTTCCCGCGACTTGATACAAAATAAATCCACAGTGTCCATCACTAGTAACAAACATAAACAAAAAAACACCCACACATGCGATAAAGACACCCACACAGGCGCGCACACACACACACACACACACCCACACACACATACACAAATATACACATACCCATCTTCATGCTCGCAGGCACGAAGCATACAAACACACACACATGTACACACCCTCAAACATAAACACATACACATGCACACACACACACACACACACACACACACACACACACACACACACACACACACACACACACACGCACACACGCACACACGCACACACGCACACACGCACACACACACACACACACACACACACACACACGCGTACACACACACACCCACCCACCCATACACAAACAAACTGAATTGAATTCCTTGTCTGTTCAGCTTCCCTCGGCTTTACAGTAAGTCTACATCTGGTGAAGATATCATGACACTCTCAGTATACCCTATACTTACATAGTTTTTTTTTTGTATACGATCTGAAGTTAAAATACCTCATTTTATTAGAGTCTCTCCGCTCAATAATAGTTGCACTTTGCCGAACTGATCATGAATCGCATTTCGACCAATCGGCTTGAAGTGTTCGTAAACTTATGGTCATTTCGACCTCGCTCGGGGTCTTTAGAGCAACATGGTCCAAAGACTGTGCTCGTGGTAGACAACCGTATAGAAAGAATGGTATTCCATTCATAAGATCAGTCATTGGAGTTTCATTCATGCAAGAAGGCATGTATTTGTGAATAGGTCAGGCAAAAAACAGGCACTTGTCGGCAAAAATTGAAATTGAGATTTCATATAATTTAGTTATGGAAGTAATTATTTTTCACTTGCTTTGCATCGATATCAAATTTATAAACAAATGCAAATATTTAGTATAAGTAGACAATATTTACTTAAAATGTACTAACGTCTCCAAACTGATTTGATGCACATTTCTGACCAGAACTGAATTATCCCTTTAAAAGTCAGCCTTATAAAGCACGAGTTGCCGACCTTATTCTTTTTATTTCACACCAATTACGCGCTTTCAGTGGTTTTTTATCATTTTGTTTTCAAATATTGCAATTTAAAGACAACAGGCGAACAAAATGTTTTACAACTCATTAAGATTTCAGTTCAGTTTAGTCACCTTACATTTTCAGGTCAAGATTTTCAAGATATAAAAAGGAAACGATTTAAGCAAAATTATTGCATTTCAGGCGATTGCGTGCAAGGCATGCATCACCACGATTTATCGTGACAAATTTATGACAATAATATAGCAGCCCACTCGTCTATTAATGCCACGTCTTTAATATTAATACCTCTGTTTTTTGGTCTCTTAATGAAAGGCAGCGCTTCTCTACCTCGTGTTTACGATGATGGAATGTATAATATATATCCCTAACAAAATTAATACATTTTTTTTGATTTGTTAAACATGTTGAATAATATTTTTAAAAATACCATCATATTATTCATAATGATACAGCCGTCGCGGAATTCCGCACCAACCATGCGATTTTACGACGGACTTTTTTACGCGTGAAAACCGCCACGGACAGATTTAAGAACCAAATCCGATATTGCCCCATTGCGGCCGTAAAAGCTTCTGTCAGCCAAGATTGATGAGCGGTATTTTGAGAATGCGTGTCGTCTGAACTTGGCCCTATTTCCGTGGACGTGGTATTATCATTATTATTTTAATTATTCATGCTGGGTAGACTAGCTGTGCCGAGAAGAGAATGTCTGACTCCCAATACAGCTTTATAATAGTTTAGTACACGCAAATAGATGAATGTGACCTCTTTATTTAGAGGGCGCGACAAATCAGACATCACCACGATCAGTCGTATCAGTATATATTGAGGTGACAGACAACACAATCGAGGAATGAGAATTGTGTTTTTATGCGAAGACTCTTGCTCAATATCCCAACAGAAACGCAATATCCCAACAGAAACGTCAAGAATTCAAGAGAATCTAATTAAGTAACTTTGTTGACATGTTGCAAAAGGTGACGAATATGGTTGATAAAATGTGTATTGTAGTGATCCACTGAGTATACGTGTGAACATTTCACGTTAAATGGATACTATGTGGCCAAATACAATATGGTGAAAATGAAAAGTGACTTTCGCTAACTCATTGCACTGACTTTGAACACAGTTATATAGCTTTCCAGTGGATAATTACAAATCCAAACACTTTAATCGTAAATATCTTATTAACGAAAGGGTAGCATGTTCCATGCTACTTTTGATAATACGAATACAACAAGGTATAAGAGAAAACCACTAAAGTTTTATAAAGTCAGATTTGTTGATTTGGACAATGTTACTCGATCACTTTCACTAATTCC
Source organism: Echinarachnius parma (assembly GCA_037951105.1). NCBI lineage: Eukaryota > Metazoa > Echinodermata > Echinoidea > Clypeasteroida > Echinarachniidae > Echinarachnius > Echinarachnius parma. The sequence continues at coordinate 166,595 of JBAMJV010003397.1, forward strand.
CCTCCCCTATAACCCCCACTCCCCACTAATAAGAGTCAGGGCTGAATCGATATGTTTGTCGCTTTGTGCTTTGAATGAATTTCGCAGAATCATTCATGTATTTACGCACGCTATATATACGTAGTACTAGAGTAGTATCATTCAGTCGTTTTTGCTCAACCAAACCCTAACGACCCATAATGACAAATGTTTCCATTCGAATTAGGAGATGGATTTCTCATCATCATTATCAAAATTGTTTTGTCCCCAACTGCATAATTATTCGGGTTGTTGTTTTGATCCCCAACTCAGCTCAGCCGTTGACTTTTTTTGTTTTAATCATCCAGGCATGCAAAACAATAACGTAAAGATGTGGAGAGGATGGCGGGGGCAACCCCCAATTAAATCCAAATGTGGTAAACAGACTTAAAATTAATTGGCCCGAACTCTCATCAGTTTGTGGCTCAACTTGAGCCCGGCCTAAAAAGACAAAGACTACCGGTAACCAGTTAAACCATTTTGCACATGCAGACATATTCTCTTGTTGCTATTCGCCACCGGAAATATTATAATTGGGGGGGGGGGGGGGGGGGGGGTTAGGGGCTAACCCCGGTCACGCCTTCTACCAAATTAATAGAACTTAAAATGAAACCCTTTCGCCAATGTTTACTTTCATTAATACCCGCGTGATCATGTAATGGAATGTCAGCTTTAACTAATGTTGCGTTTACCAGGTCACAAAGAGGTATTTGATACGTAATCCCAAAATGAAAACAAAAACGGAAAAAGGGAAAACACACATTAAAAATAGCGGATTTGAATGCAAACCATGAAAACAATTCCACAAACCACATCACACTCAAACAGTCTAGCCGTCTGAAGTGGCGTAGCTACGGAGGGGAGGGGGTAGGGGGGCAAGTGAGCACGTGCCCCCCCCCCCCACACACACTTAAAACAAAACAAAAACAAAACAAAAACAAAACATAATGAGAAAATACGTGTGAAAATAAAGAACTACATAAGGTGTGCCCACAATTATTCGTGTGCACCCCCCCCCCCCCCCCCCCACCCACCCAATCACCTCGACCACGCTACGCCAAGTACTGGCCGTCTGTGTGTTGTTTTCTGTGTGTTTTCTGTGTGGCCATCCCACATGGACAGGCAACATCTATAGTAGGAACTCCATTCAAATGACTGATTATAAATAATTAAGTATTATGGCGTAAAAATTCACCTTGACTGAACGCCAAAATTACAAAACAACAACTAACGTTCCCCACCCCCTCCGCTTATTCGCGACCCTGGATTCGTTTCTACATTGTTTTGTCGTCCACATTGACCCCAACATGACGAGGTCACGGAAGGCACATTGAACCCATATACCGCGTCATTATAAGTCTTTGCCATGTAAAGCGCATTGAGAATTCCTCCGGTTTTGAAATGCGCTATAAAAGAAATATTTATTATTATTATTGTTATTATGATAACTTCAGCAACAAATATAATGACGTACATGTATATGTGTCGATCACAATACGATTCTAAATATTACGTTATTAGATACATAATTTTACAGTAACTGCAAGTCCCTTTTCTATCTAGTGTACTCCTGCGATAGATAAGTATTACAAATTGTGTCGAATAACCATCTCCATTTTGCATCGTGTGAACTGGTATCAATGTTATCGTTGTGAGCAGCCGACCGATAATTTATGTAGGTCGTATTCAACTCGCACCCAAAAGTCTTCCGTTTACAGCTTATAATGCTGATAAATGATAACTATTTCGACAGCAATAAGATACGCCAAGGATTTGTTAATGAATACTCTGCCCTTAGAACTAAATAATTAAACCATATGCAAACACAAACAAACACACAAACAAACGAATACACAAACAAGCAAACAAACAAACAAACAAACGGACAAAATAACAAAAACACAAAATTATTGTCTATTGATGAAATGTTTACACAATCATGCATTTCCGAATAATGTACATTCAGGGATATCAGATGATAACCGTACACAATGATTTACCATAATTAGTGTCCTCGACTGCTTATTGGTTATTTCAGAACATGTACTTGATGTAAACAAGTAGAATAGAAGGAAGTTGTCCTTATTTTGTCGATAACCATTCATATCCTTTTTGTTGTGTGAAAATCAAAAACTCGATTTGAGGACAACAATTATTACGTCATAATTTCCTCTCACAAATAACTTACCAGAACGTGCATGCTTATACCACGAGCTAAAATACGAATGGTCACTGAACTTACGTAATTTCTTTTAACAACACTGCGATCGTTGATACATACTCAAATTGGCAATTATATACAGGCAAACACCATAGGTCAGTGGCAAACACACACGAATCGACAGGTAGTTTTCTTATTCAACAGAACTTGTCACGTATGGTTAACTTATTGGTTTCGGTTAAGTGAAATTGAATTGCTGTGTTATAAAGTTTGATATTTTGATAATTCTTCGGAGACTTTTTTGAAATTAGCTAAAAAGTACACATTCAATATAAATGCACTTGTTTTATTCACATTAGGATATCTTTACTGGAATTGGCTAAGCCAAACAAACTCCAAACATATATTATTATTAACACAATATAAATGGGTACTGATATTATACAATACATCCTCTTTAAAAAATAGAAGAGGAATTGAATGTTCGCAAATTTCATGGTGGCGTTTAGTTCATCGGTGTTCATACTGCATCCGTAGAATCAAACCCACACGTGATTTTGTTCATTAAATGTTCTCAGAAATGTATCAGATGTGGAAATATCTATTTCATCAATTTCCCAACCAATTGGTAATAAGCGCCCATGATTCCCGGAAGCGTGGTATTCTGTTCGCCATTATGAAGCTATTATAGCCTATAAAATCGACAACGGGCATGTCGGGAATGCTCAATCATTGTGCGCGTAATAGTCTCGGGAAACGCAAAATGAGCGTAATTTATTGGATTTGAACATGATAATTGCTCGGTATTACTAGTCTGACATGCCAAAGTCACGAGTTCAGATAACGGCGCCTCCACCCTTTAATGAAGTGAAGCCACAATTGTCATGGATTACTTCATGAACGAACAGCTTAAGGTCGAATTCAACATGTTTAATGACACCCTACCTCGAAATAAAGCAGCGGGAATGAAGCGACGCGACTTCTAATTGCACCATACATCGAATTACACGGATGGGATTGGGGCAAAGCGCTTAGGTGGAACTGTATAGGGTACTTTACCTAGAATAGAACGTATATGGAACAACATTATATCGTGCTGCTGCATCTTTTTAAAGTGGACTTCCACACGATTTCAAGCTTCTAATGATTGAAAGACAGATATTCTAGGTCAATAAACACAATTTTGTATAAATAAAGTATGATTGTGGGTTCTTATAATTGGCTTTGAAATTCTAATGACACAAATTTGCGAGCGAGCTTGTTCTATCCCACAATGCATCAATGTGTGACGTGCGACCCTCACTATGCGCCTATCTATGTTTATACACTGCAGCGAATGTGTTCTTTTGATTGGACCAATACAATGCTCGATCATGAATAGTTTAGTCCACGATGCGCCACTCAACCGTGCCTTTGAGCATTACTGCATTGTTGAACCGTTTGAAAATACTTGCCTGCCCGAAATTGTAACGCGTTTGGCTTTCATTGGAATTTGAATAGACACAAAGTCCTGTAAACGTGGTTATTGAATTTGCTGGCTCTGCATGACCGGCTATTATGAATGACACATGCAGTGGTCACAATGCAGTGGCACCGGATTCAAGCCTACTCAAGAAATTGGGCAAAGTGAGGGTGCTACGTAAGAGTCTCATGATTGTGTGCAGTAAATTTAATTATTTCCTCAGAGTTAATGACATTAGAAAAATCTCTAAGAAATCAACCAAAGAGAGTCAAATCCTGAAAATATTCAAGCACATCCCTAGATTTATTTCCAATATACTGTATTTTGTTTTAACTCGTCCGGAATTCTCCTTTAAAGACTTGCTTAGCCACTGAATCAGCATTCTGAAATGTGTTTCGGAATAATCCATTCACTTGATGAACATTAGCATGACTAGCTGATCCCTTGCGTGTAAAGGTAGTTCGAATTCGTAACGTGTGGCGCCATCTTGCGAACACCTTGCGCACGGTGCATAAAATAATAATGCACACTGGCTCACCGTTACGCAGCGCGCACAAACTAGCGTAGTTCAAAATGGCGACCCGCGTTGTAGCATGACCCCGCAAGACGACGCGCGACCACCTTTAAACTCGCCCAATGACAAAATGAATGACGGAAACGTGCGGGGGGTTGCACATCGGTCAAGACTCGAGAATGAATTAAGCGCCACTTCCTCCGCCGTTTGTCAAGTCAATTTCCCACCAAAATGAAGACGGTAACAAGATGGAATTCGCTTCGAATGAAAGAGGAGTGTACCCCTTTCCTGTCGCAGAGTGTCTAAGTGGTATTATCCGCTATGGCTGGAGGGAGAAGGAGTGTTTTTTTTTATCGGGTTTATTTGGAAATAAAGTGTCCAAAAGCAATGTGACATCAAACATGTAAATGGTCCTTTTTTTGGTTCTCGATTTGTCTGTCTATAATATTATACTTGATCTAATGCAATATCTATGTGTTTCAACTTAAATAAAGGGATAACATTATCCAAATCCACAAAACTTAATTTAGAGATCTCGTGATTCTCTCATACTTTGTTGTATCCGTATTACCAATAAAAGCATGGAACAAATTTCCCTTTCGTAAAAAAGATATACACGATTGAAGTGATCGGATTTGTAGCTATCCACTGGTTAGTCCTAACCATGTACAAATCAGTGCAGTGAGTTAGCGATTTTTTTGCTCATTACTCGGTCATATGACATTAATTTATCATGGATTGTGCACACCATACATCGATCCTTGGACATATCAGATTACAGAAATGCACATGTTATCAACAATTTGCCAGTTTGTGCACATGTCAACAAAGTTACTATATAGATCCCTTTAAAGTGATCCATTAACTTTGTGAATATTCAACCAAAATCACTTGGAGCTTTCACACTTCTCTTGTACCTTGTTGTTTGGCCCATGGTAACAGAAGAATTAAATGGGTTTTGATTGTTTAAATGTCTCCCTTATTATTGAGATATTGATTGAATTTGAAAGCGTCTGTAGACGCTTTCGACCGTAGTCAAGAGTATCCGAATTCAGAGAATAAACCCTCCATAGTATCCTAGTATAATTCTGATACTTAACGCGAACGATCGGGATAAAATCAGACATCGATTGTAATACTCCTTTTCACTAGGGAAACATTAGTCCTTTTCTATGAAAATCTTACATATCATTCTCAAAAATCTTCCAATGATATATGATTGGATTGAAGTCTCAAAATTCACTTTTGGGGAAAAATATATAAAGTTAATGGATCACTTTAAGATAATAAAAGGCAGACACATGATCAGCTAAATCAAGTCACGGTGTAGAGTACATATCACAGCACAGGAAAGGATATAGTCTGGACCAGGCAGACATCATAGCATCATCATTATTGGTAACAAGCCCACTTCCGATTTGTATATAACTCTTGCCAAGAAGGAAGATATTAATTTAGAAGAAAAAAATATAAAAAATCTTCAAAAATATGGTGTAGTGCTAGCTTGCATGACTTTTTGACATCTTCATGATCTTGGCATGAGTTCTTAATGTGATTTTGATTTAGAACATAGGAAATGGTTATTCTATCATAACCTCCCCTTCCCATAAACGTAAATCCCTCAAACTGACAGTAACATCTACACACATAATCACACACACATAACATACATACATACATACATACATACATACATACATACATACATACATATACAATCATAAATGCATAGTACAAACACATATTACTATCATACTTTGAAATCTAGAGACAGACAAACAAACAAATACATCCCCACATACAAACACACCAACGTACGCACACAGCCACATTCACGCAAACACACAAACACACATTTACATACTTTCATGCATACGTAAAAGCGAACAAGAAAGATCTACAAAATACAAAGTCAGGTGATATTTAACAAATAGAGAAAAGAGAGACAAATTCACTAGCATGAACTTCACAAGAGACAACAAAACAATGAAACATTTGGACCTAGCTGTCATGTGTCAAAACACTCATTCAATGGTTATTATTTGGTTTGATTTAAACCTAATATTAAAAGTAATATTTACTGGTAAATACATTTGTTCTCGTTATTGTACATCATAGTCCATTTGGAAGCTCGTAGCCCCAACTTCTCCGAATCATTCACGAAATTATATGATAGGGCTACTGAACTGCTGAACTGTAGAAAAGATGAAAAACGGAAAAAGAATTTGTCAAACCAGAGACTGATCACTTCCGATTATGATGATTATGCGAACGCATGTGGCGCCTTTTTGAGAGAAATGCAGATTGATGAAATATATCTTTTTAGTGAGTTGGCGCGAACACAAAAGGACTTCCTCACCCCACGATTCAATCAATAAGGCTCCATGCATGTCAAGTGGATATTTTTACTCTTTCGTTAGAAGTGGATAACTTCAATCTTTGTTCGATATATTAAATGAATACAATGGCAAGGCCTCTATTGCGATTGATTTAAAGCTGCATTATAGTAATCAGTCGTCCCAGAAATGAATCATTCACTCAAATAACATGAATCAGACTCAAAGATACGTTTAGTTTCAGCGGTTCGGAGAATGATCGCGCTCATGATAACGGATGAGAGGCCCATACTTGCGGTAATTTAACATATTTTATTTATTTCCTCCGAAATGTTGCAATTCCCATCAAAAGTCAGCACAAACTGGAAATGAAATGTACACCAAATTCCCGCGGGCTATATAAGTTAGTAAGAAGTAAGAGAATGAGTGAAATTAATGTCGTGCACTTCCGCTGGAATGTACGTACATTATCATTAAAAGCTTCCGGTCGATATCCATTGATTAATTCATGTAATTAGCTTAACGTTAAATTGGTAATGACAAATGTATTTCATTCTTCGCTATTTGGTTTACCCACAACCTAATTAAATGTCATATAGGCCTTGCCAATCACATAAATATATGAACCATTTATACACGGGTAAATGAACTCGATGGCTTGAACTAAATTAGCGATCATACAACGAACAAAGGACAACAAACACACAAACAACAAACAAAACAACACACAAACAAATCAATCAATCAATTAAAATAAATGGCCTTTTGCAATCCAAAAGAACGAGTATAGTCGTGAAAATGGATGATGATATTAACTAATTATCTATGACTACGTGACGCCACTGAAGGGGAACAAAAACTAATGAAAACAAATCCCGCGTACATTTGCGGGAACATAATTCTATCGAAAGCTTCCGGGAAACGGGGTTTATTAAACTTTTATAGTCATCATGGCCATGGCAGTGCATGATGACAATGTTTATCAACCATTTTTTCGTTTGACAAAAATATACAATAATCATGTCAAGTTCTATACAGGGTGGCCCAGAAATAACGGAACGGGGCACTTCCCAAAATAAAGCAACGAAATGACTGGGTCCATCGGATAGTGTGTCTTTTCAAATGAAAATTGATACCAAGAACATTCATTTTGGTCGTGTAGTTTTTGTTTTAGAGCGCTGTGAGTGACACTATGTCAGGGTTCATTTTTCTTCAATTTTGACTGACCCTTTGGCTAAAGAATGACCCGAACGGCTCGGCATAGAATTATGGTACTGTGGCTATTCAGTCGAATGCACACTAACAAAGGTGTCCGGATCATTGTGCATCGTAATTCTATAACGAGCCGTTCGGGTCATTCTTTAGCCAATAGGTCAGTCAAAATTGAAGAAAAATGAACCCTGACATGGTGTCACTCACAGCGCTCTAAAACAAAAACTACACGACCAAAATTAATGTTCTTGGTATCAATTTTCATTTGAAAAGACACAATATCCGATGGACCCAGTCATTTCGTTACTTTATTTTGGGAAGTGCCCCGTTCCGTTATTTCTGGGCCACCCTGTATAACCTAATTAATTCAAAGGTTGTAAAGATACTGTTTGCGTAATATATACATCTCGATCCTTTGTGTCCCTGTACCGACCTAACTGACGCGAAGTGCGTAGGCCGTGTTGTCCCAGAAATCAATCAATAGCATTCGTACGTATTTCAAATGTACCGATGGTATATTATAAACTTGACTGACAGATACATTGTGGCGTTTCAGAGCATGATTACTTCTGATAATGAGGGTGTATAAAGATGCTTTTTGCGTACATTCTCCTCCCCAAATATAGCTAAGTTAAGTATCGCAGCCCATCATGCCCATCAAAGAATTTAATCATTAGCATCCACACACGCAGACACTAATGTACCGGTACTTTAACATGAATGACAGATCTATGCATTTTGGCGTCAGTCAAGACTCAAAAGAGTACTCTGAGCACTTTTGATAATGCATGGTGATATGCGTATGTATGTATACGTGGCGCCGGTTAAGACGAAAGCGAAACCTGAATAGAGTATAATATAAATCGCATGTGCATTTTTGGGTACATGCGCGCGCTTCCGGAACGGAACGGAAGTTCGTTGACCGGGAAGACAATGCACACACCTGACTGACAATCGTGTGCGTCAAAGAACGCACAGCCAATACGTTTATATATAATTATATGCTAATAGGTTTAATGCTTTTCAAAAAAAATATCAAATAATGAAAAAATTGAATACCCATTTTATACCTTTGATGATGACAAATTAATTTGTTCAAACGAAGGCTTTTTTCTTGGATGCCCTTTTTATGCACTTATTAGTATAAATCACGATAGCTTTGTTAATGGGTTTTCAAATTAATATTCTAAAAGATAAAAAAATTAATAACATTAATCCTGGTCAGTTTTCCCTACGTTGGAATTTATTTTGTAGACATTTTGCAGTCATTTTCATCTGATATGCAGATGGTTGGGTTTGTTTTCCGTGCAGATGGTATTAATGTGGATACGATATGATAAGATGATAATGTACAAAGGACCATCATGTCATAACCATACTATTTCGTATAATGTATCCATTAACAGAATATCACATTTCAACTATTCTACATCGCTGATATCTTTCCGGAAGTGATATTTTTCTTGATAGGTTATGTATATGATTGCTGAAGGACATTAATGTTCTATATTATTGTGAATGATATCAAATGTTTGAGCCACTTTGCGGAAATGCTCCCACCGGGCAGAAAGCGTCATCTATCTGTTATAACCGTCTCATTAAAAATGAATGAAGGTTTAATGAAATATTCGACCACTTTGTTTTTGATGTACTTCCTCTTTCTTTTTCACGTCTTATTATTGTATTTTTTATATTGATGAGGTGTCAATGACTATCATAATGTTCGATGACAATTGACAATGATGGCGACATCAATGATGACCTTGATGATAATGATGATGATAATGACGAAGATGGTCATGCTGATGATGATGATGATGATGATAACGATAATGGTGATGATCATATTGGTGATGATGATGGTGATGATGATATTGGTGATGATGATATTGATGATAATGATATGATGGTGATGACGATGATTATGATTATGATGATGATGATGATATTGGTGATGCTGGTGATGCTGCTGATGATGACGTAAAGGATAATGAGCATACAAGTGATGATGATGATGATGTCGACGACGACGTTTCAGAATTGTTAATGGTGACGCTCATGTGTTGTTTTGTCTTATTATACTATTGAGCTGTTTCTATGTTCCCTTATTCTATAAATGTCATATTTATTATATATTAAAGGGATCTAGTAACTTTGTTGACATGTACAAAAAGTGATGAATGGTTGATGCAATGTATATTGTTGTTATCTCATATGCCCACAGGGTATTGTGTGAAAATTTCAAGTCAAATGGACATTACATGGCCAAGTAATGAGCGAAAATGCAAAGTGATATTTACTAACTCACTGCACTCACTTTGTACACGATAAGAAAAACTCGCCCGGAGTTTTTCTTATCTGAATACTTCAATCGTACATATCTTTGTAACGAAAGGGAAATTTGAAAAACCGAAACCTGTCCCATGATTTTATTGTTAATACGAATACAACAAGGTATGAGGGAACCGCTAGAATTGAAATTTTATTTTGAGGATTTGGACAATGTTACTAAGTCCCTTTAATAAATTTTCTTTTGTTTTTCTTTACCAGGAGTACCATCCACTCTTCTCCGAGATACCGAGGCCCCTACTTCTCCAGACCCCAGAACAACGCGATATCATCCTACCGGCCGTCCGGGCGGAACGTCCTGTGCCGCTACGGAGCCTACAAACGGGACTGCTGCTACGGATGGAAGAGGAACGAAGTCGGCACCTGCACACGTAAGATTACCTTCTCTATAATGCTAACAAACATACAAACAATCACACAAGATCAAACTAGGAACTATAAACATATATATTATCAGTTCCAACCATGAAACAACATCCTTTCACGTATGGACGTTGTTTACAAGAGAAAATGCTGCTACGGACAATGGCAAATGAAGGAGAAGTCGGCACTCGCACATGTGAGGCTTAAACAATATCAAACTACATATAACTTACTAACAGAAGCTAATTAGAATGATCCATTCATTTTATTCGATTTTTTTCTTCAAAAGTGATATTTGATACAACCATATACCAATATCATCAAACGATTCTCTCGATGGATGTGTGAAACTGTCATCTATGATAGAAAACAGAGCACTGTTTACCTTGCCTAGTGAGTAAAGGGAAAAATTACGTCAGATTTTATCACCTTCTGCCCATTGCTTTGGACTACAATCGAAAAGCGTTCCGGAATGCTTTTCCATTCAATCATAAATATCTCGATAATTAGGAAGATATTTGAAAGATCAAAACATATTTCATTCTTCTGCTGCCATATATGCCAAACAACTGACCGACGAACTGACAGACCAACCAAGCAATCAAGCAAACATCCAACCCCAAAACAACAACATAAACGAACAAATTAACAAACGATCAAACAAACCCACAGTCATTATAATCTAATAACACAATGTAATAACCGGGGGGAAGACGAAGAAGGAAACGAACCAGCCAACAAGCAACCATATAAAACTGTAATAATTAGCCTTTTATGGCATGGAAATGCAATATATAGAGAAAGAAAGAACACACCCGTAATTACAAATATATAGAGCTAGGTGCCAAATGGCTACTCTAAAGTTAATTTTAATTTTATAAATTTACTCGCCATGTATTAAATCAATTGGGTTACAGATAATCACTTTTCATTCAATAATGCAATATTCAATTAATTAAAATATATTGCCTAGTCAGAATTAAGACCGCTGAGTAGGATGATACTTATTAATCAATATAATAATTATCTGCCAATGGACAGGTTGTCCATCTCACTTCGTTATTCTGCCCCTCCTATCCAGTATCCACTACAGACTTCTTAGAACACTGATAGTTATCCGACAAGCGATATAACGGAAGCACAAGGGCAGTCTTCCGCCAATCTTGGAAAGTGGTTAATTAATCCAGAGTTGAAAGATTGACAAAATACCGGCTAAAAGAGATGCACCTGTCTATGTTTACAGTGTGTTACATCGTGTGAAAGTCAACGCAACTTCCCTTGTAACCAATATACATGCTTGTATAGATATAGTCTGACGGTACATTGGATTAAATTGTCAACACCCTGACGTTTTAATCTCGTCGTTTTTTAAAATGACCTTCTAGCTTGCGCCTCGATTTTGGTTGTCCTTGGTCACCCTAGACTGCCAGACGTACAGACGATAAACCATAATATGGGAGCTATATTATATATATTATAGGAGCGTCCTCTAATAGATACCCATATCACTTCCTTCCAGACTCGCCGGCCGAAGTCTGGGCAGTCAGTATTGGATGGGGTTCGGTTGGTCGTGGATCAAGAAAACTACAGTAACCTTTTGAAAAGGATCTCGCTTCTCACTGTCGATTTCGACTGTCCTTGGTCACCTTAGACAGACGTATATATACAGACGATAAACCATATAGGAGCGTCCTCTAATAGATACCCATATCACTTCCTTCCGCACTCGCCGGGCGAAGTCTGGGCAGTCAATATTGGGTGAGGTTTGGTTGGTCGTGGCTCAAGAAAACTACAGTAACCTTTTGAAAAGGGTCTCGCTTCTCACTGTCGATTTCGGTTGTCCTTGGTCACCTCACACCAGACGTACAGACGATAAACCATATAGGAGCGTCCTCTAATAGATATCCACATCACTTCCTTCATGTCATTCCGCACTCGCCGGGCGAAGTCTGGGCAGTCAGTATATTGGGTGAGGTTTGGTTGGTCGTGGATCCAGAATACTAGCCTTTTGAAAAGGATCTCGCTTCTCACTGTCGATTTCGACTGTCCTTGGTCACCTTAGACAGACGTATATACAGACGATAAACCATATAGGAGCGTCCTCTAATAGATATCCACATCCCTTCCTTCCGCACTCGCCGGGCGAAGTCTGGGCAGTCAGTATTGGGTGAGGTCTGGTTGGTCGTGGATCAAGAATACTACAGTAACCTTTTGAAAAGGGTCTCGCTTCTCAATGTCGATTTCGGTTTTCCTTGGTCACCTCACACCAGACGTACAGACGATAAACCATATAGGAGCGTCCTCTAATAGATATCCACATCCCTTCCTTCCGCACTCGCCGGGCGAAGTCTGGGCAGTCAATATTGGATGAGGTCTGGTTGGTCGTGGATCAAGAATACTACAGTAACCTTTTGAAAAGAGTCTCGCTTCTGACTGCCAGGAACGACTGACAGGGAATGCTATCTCACAAGCACTTGCAGTCACTTTCTCTTCCTCCTATTCGCACTGTCTTCTTTCACTAGTTGTTCCTGAAACCTTGTCGAAAGGCTAAATACATGTACGTGCATACCTCATCCCATTTAACACAATGTCACAGTAGACCTCTATAAGGTTGGTTCTAGGCCAGTAGACGGAAGGGCTATTGGGAGGTCCATTTTACAAAATGTTTTAGACCAGTCCAATTCGTAGGGCTACAAGGAAATAAGATTTGTCTACACTTAGCCTAGCCTATAGGTAAGGCAGGTCAGCCAAAAAGCGAAACAAATACAACAACAACAAAATGCAGGGGTTGCTAACTTTACGAAACTCTAACTGACTTAAATCGTTCCGATTATTCACAAGTGGTGCGTTTCATGTATATTACGTAACACAAAAATCATCTTTAATGCACATGATTACGATCAATGGTGTAATCAACTTTACTCTACCTGCCTACTATATAGGCACAACCTTATAAACTAGTTTAGTGGCTCTATGCCAACAAACTATAGATACATACACCTAGTCGACCCTAGATATACGTGGATGTCACGTCTTTATAATATCTCAAGTTCACCCTTTAATGAAACATAAATGTGAACGATTGTAAACCGTGTGTGACGACATCATAGTAGTCTTATAGCGTATCACTTCCACTGCACTTTAGATCAGTGGTCGTGATGTCACACAGTGGGGACATTATCTATGTCAATCTCTGTCATTTAGAGTTCAGGGACGATGTCATGTGCTTGAATAATGACAGTCACCCTTTACGTCATGCAACCGCGAGTGAAAAAAAGACATTCAATTAACCAATTTCGTTTCCAATCTGTTGCCTATAATAAGATGTATAAACAGGGATGGAGCTGCAATAATTGGTATCATTTTTTTTAACGACATGCCTATCGTATATATATGTATTGACACAGTAGGCTAATCAGTTTTAAAATTAACAATCGTTATCAGCAATAAATGTCCATCGGTGATTAAAGCAAGCGATAACCATACGGGTTGGTGAGAACAATATGATTTTTAGGTGCCGTTGTTCGAGCGAGGATATTTGCAAGGCTATATTTCTCTTTATAGCTTTGCAATATGGGTTATATGATAAACAGAAATATATGAGCGCGTGCGTCATTGTTATGTGACGTAACGCGCGGCTTTATTCGCTCGCAGGGCGTACCTCGGAATGTTAATTACGCGTGCGCTCGCAACCACTAACATGACTTAATGAACGTGGAAACGGACTATCATCGCGTATAAATTATGGTTTATTACATGATTATCGCGCCTTTTCAAACCCTCGCCTACGCAAAATGTCACGCAGCCATAAAAAGGAAAAGCCGCCGGAACGGGAGGGATCGTAAAAATATTATGAAAATAATTTGTATAAACCAACGGTTATTTCCCACGGGCGAGCAGCTATTGTCTCGGATATAATATAAATCGTACTGTGGGTGTGATACCATGGTGGGAGAAATTAGAAAACACAAATATGGAGTAATATAATAATTTGTGCGTGGCTGATAATGATTATTCGAAGATTGTAACATTGACCTAATTTGTCGGGCACTTTCAAACTAGATCACACAATTATTTGCTTTTGAAAAAAAAGGAAAGAAAGTGTGTCCTTTGGAGATAATTGGAAACATATAGGTATAGGTTAGTGGGATAAAAATAGCGACGGAAAACAAACGATATCGAATGCAGTTCATTGAACCATTTTGTCAATTCAAAACCGATAATAATCAAATCCTATTGTTCATAACGTTATTGGTTACTGGAGAAGGCCTTTTGTTACCACAACATATACAAGGAGTGAATATATAGCATTGTTATTTATATCAACCGAGCTCCAGTCTTTGGATGACTTTTACACTGTCACGAGTATATTTAAACTAGTCGTTCGAGCTACAAAGCGGCCCTGTCTTTACCGTCGATACAAATACAATGTAATATTTAGCACAGCAGTAAAACCTAAGTCAAATTATTACAATTCAGGAAGATCTTTCGTTGTATACAATAAATACTTTTTGGAATTTAATGCTGAAAATTCGAACCACTATATAAAGGGAAAGTTAACAAGCGGCCCCGTCTTTCCAATCAAAATACACGTTAGTATTATAAATATCAGTAAACCATGGAAACTGAATACATTAAAGAAGCGTTTTTGTTTTAATACAAATGTAAATAATATTTCGAAATTAATTTTTTTAATTTAAACATAAAGTACAGGTCTAGAAATCTGGACGTCTCGGGTTCGATTCCCGGCGAAGCCCAATTTCCTTCAATACATTATTATTTATCAAATTGATTACGAAGTAGATAAATAAGTGAAACGTCGATAACAGTCAAAAGATAACTCTAGAAATAATACCGACGCGATTCATTCATGCAATTCATAAAAGTTGGAATAAACAATTTTTTTTTTAAAATACAAATGTCCGGAAAATCACATCGCGATATATCATTAGTATTTTTTTTTTTTAATCGGTGATTATACATACAACCACAGGTCAATACCCCAAATCAAGAACATTCGTACTATCAGCACTTTAGCCTCTATAACGAAATTGTTGTTCATTGTCTGAAACTGAGCGACATTTCGACAAAATTAACATCAAAGGTTAAAGTGGAACACCGTCATTTTCAAAAGGGCATGTATGTATGTATATATACGCAGAGATGAGCGTTACAAATCCAAACTACACGGACATGAGTTTACTTCAAATAGATAATTGCAAGGTTTGATCTTGGGCGTAGGGGCAAAACTTTTCCATGGTGGTTTGCCCGGATAACATGATTTCTTTGGGACTTATTAAAGTGATCCATTATTAAACTTCATGCGGTTTTCCGAAAGTGATGATTATGTGAGACTTCAATCATATACCATGCAGTATACTAACTGTCTAATATCATTGTAAGATGTTTCTGAATGATCAAGTATGTGATAATTTCATTAAAAAAGAAACACTGTTTATAACTAGTAACTAGGAAGTGAACATTGATGTCAGAGTATATCACCTACTGACCACTGATTTATAATACAATTGAAAAGCGTTCCGGAACGCTATTCAATTCCGTCATAGATATCTCCATAGTTAAGGAGACGGTCATGTGAACAATCAAAACCCATTTCATTCATCTGTTACCATAAGCTACAAGATACAAGAAAACGAAAAGAAAAAATTTGACGAAGTTGATGGATCGCTTTAAATCATCTAGGATTGAATCGGTTGACAGTAGGCGATTTACATAGGTTTACATCTTGCAGTCATGAATCTATGACGTTTAAAGTGAAACTTCAGCAACATTTTCGTAAATGTAAAGGCTTTATTCTGATAAAACTTCTAAGAAGCTAAAGACATGGCACAAAAAGACTACTCCCGTTTTTGTAATTCCTTCCACTAATAATGTTTCTTATATTTCTTATATTTCTGATACTGATATTAATTCATTCTCGTCGACGGGATAATTAACCTTCACTTTATCTTCATTTGATGCATGACACTTCTAAAAAAAAATACAAATTTCCTGGCCCAATGTAATCATGCAGATAAACAGATAAACCCCCTTCCTTTGCACGTATGTAAGTCAAATAACATTTCCCACATTATGTAGCTCTTTCAGACCCGCGAAAAATAGGCCAAAATGAAAGCAACTTGTTGAAAATATCTTGGCAACCATGCATATCAATGTATCCATACAGTTCTAGTATAGCGTGGGCTCCCGGATTGAGGACATGACACTTATTATATATTGTTTCATTTTGTTTTATTAGTGAGGGGGTGGGGGGGGGGGGGGGGGGGGCAAACTCTTTTATTTGAATGTTTGCCAATTAATTATTACACTTAACATTATGGTTATTATTATTTTGGTGGGGCGTACCCCCCCCCCCCCCCCCCCTTCCCCCCATAGCTCCGGGTCCAAGCCAAACGGGGGCAACATGTGTCAAAATGAAAATACATAAAACTGTGCTATTAATTTCTCTCTTCTTTATTGCTATTTACTAATTAGGGAAAGGGGGGGGGGGGGGGGTGTTTATCCCGTACCTACGCCACTGTTATCCAGGTTAAATTAAAATCAAACCAATCGAAAGGAAAATAAGTTTTTACATCAAGCCTATGAGAAATTTGATCGGCAGTTTGTGGAGAAAAAAATCATAATAAAACAAAATGTGTTATATATCTCTTTATTTATTTTCCTCATTGAGAGGAATGCTGTGATGGGGGATATGATGGGGAAGAATTACAATGGGGGCGCTGCCCCTTGCCGTGCAGCTACGCCACTCTATCTATGTATCTCAGATATATATCTATACGTATAGCAAATGTGACATATCTTTAACCTACAACCATGTGCAGAGAAAAATAAAAACAACCATGCCTACATGCATGCAGATGCACCCATGCACCGGCCGGGCGAATCATCGAGTCATCACAGGGGCAGGAAATATTTAATCAACAATTTTTTTTGGTTCGAGCCAGAATTAGAATCACTAACCATGCTAACTGACTTATTTTTCTCTTGCCCCGTTTGGCTCACGGGAAACGCTTGCAAATTAGATCTTAACGACGCAGTCATGGTCAGGAAAGCCAGTCTATATCAATAATTGAAGAGCTTAATTCCCCAAAAGGTGTTAAATCCACTTTCTTAACTTTTGAGAAGTGCGTGTTTATCTGTCTGACACATGCCATGAAGGGGAAAACGAAAACGAAACGTTCCATATTATGTTGTTTTGGATTGTGAAATTTGTTAGTTTTGCTTATTAATTAATTTTGTTATTAGCTAGCTACATTATTATTAATAATAAACTTGCATCACTAACTCAGTTTCCATAGAAAGTGGATTTAGCGCCTTTTGGAATTAGGCTCTTCGATCGTGGGAGGTGAATGTTAACCCGTTGCTTTCTGAAGCTTAGTGTATAATGGACTCTTCTCTATGGGCTTTACAATCTGTAGTATGTGATTACTTAGCGCCATTACCCATTTTGAAAGTCAGTAACGTTTTTTTGTGGGTTGGTGTCAAAAGTGTTAATCGAGCCAAATATACCATATAATCTTAATTATAGGGAAATGAATGCTTCCTCCATACAATTTTCTCGCAGTTTCCTACCCACAGCTTCCTTGCATCAATAAATTAATGTACCCAAGTCTCAAAATATTCCAAGTGAACCAGTATACACAGCATTATATCAAACGATTCAGAAAGTTTTGCACATGATAAATGCATACCGTCATATGAAAGCAAAAACGTTCATCGCAATCTAAGATACATTGAAATGCATTATACATGTACGTGTAGAATAAAAAATAATTGTTTTTTAAACGAATCATTTCATTTGCAAGTCAAGAGTCGATTATTGACAGCTTATTTTGCCATGTTAAGGCGACCAATCAATTTTGAATTTCAAACCCAGGACAAAATTGTTATTTTGAATAGCGAGATAATGTAAGCGTAAACATTATCAAGTTCTCCCCAGACCAATTATAACGTAACATGACATTTGAATAAATTACGTTATAAAACTAAACTAAAATGTATCATCTTTGATTAACACATTTGAGCTGTATTAATTAAGGTCGATCATAACGGATTATAGCAAATTTAATTATCGCAAAGAAGTAATCATATCATCGCACGCCGTTTCAGCCTGATATGGATCATTTATAGGAAAAGTAAACTTACGACGGGCTTCTTAATTATGCCAATATATTTGTATTTAGGCAATAGAAACCCTATTTTCTTTGCTCGTTTTAGTTTCATGATATTCATTTTATTCTACATTTACCCCGATAATGCAATATTTCAAGCATCATGCTCCATGATTAAAAATAAAACTCAATGTTTGAAATTAAACGTGGGATTAATTTCGCCTACTTTCAGGTAAAAGTGTTTGACAGTTGGATTTACGGTTAAAAAAACCCCCAACAAAACGGTTTGAGACGTTTAACATTCCTATAACAAAAATGGGAATTTTAAACAGCACCATGCAATATAAATGTCACGTGACAGGCTCTGTTAATCCAGGCGCTTGGGTGGATCTGTGAAATTGAGACGATTAAAACAAGCTAAACAGCATCAATAAC